>PVLD010023171.1:0-27940 GCA_004027595.1 Dinomys branickii | reverse complement strand
TGTGTGTGTGTCTGTGTGTGTGTGTGTCTGTGTGTGTGTGTCTGTGTGTGTGTGTCTGTGTGTCTGTGTGTGTGTGTGTGTACGCACACGCCCACACGTACACACTTGTGTTGCAAGCGAGCCTGCATTTAAACACATCTATGTGTGTCAGAAGGAGGTTTGGCCCTGGATAGCTGACTGAGGGGTGTACTGTGCAGGCAGATGCCTGTCTTATGCGTAGTGTCTGGCATGTGGAGGTGCACGGTGGACATGTGCCATGCAGATGTTACCCAAGGTGACCAAGGAGGCTGCGCCTGTGTACATCCCCTGTCTGTTCGTTGGTGTGGTCCTTCCCTGTCCCTGCTTTCCTATCGGGAGCAGCCATCCTGTACTGGAGTGTGAGCAGGGTGTGTTTGCAGACTAAGTCTACAGCCTCTGAGGTGTGTGTGTGTGTGTGTGTGTGTGTGTGCGCGCGCGCGCACACAACATCACAAACACTGCCAAGGCCTGCTCTCTGTCCCAGGCCCCAAATCTATATTCTCTGAGTATGTGTGATCAGGAGTCCCTCCTGGTGATGAATCCTCCACTGATTGCCCAACCTGCCTCGTGTTAAGGGCAGTCTATTAAGCAAAACACAAAGACAGGTAGCAAAGGCCCCTGGTCAGGCTTAGAACTGGCTGATGCAGTCTAGAGAAAACTACAGTTATGGCAGCCAGTTGAGGGACATTGGAAGGGAACAGGGGGTTGAACCCGAGGCCTTCACACTGAGCTGCATCCCCAGGAACACCCCCTCTTTTTTATTTTGAGACAAGTTATCATTAAATTGCTAAATTGCCCAGGCTGACTTCAAAC
Source organism: Dinomys branickii (assembly GCA_004027595.1). NCBI lineage: Eukaryota > Metazoa > Chordata > Mammalia > Rodentia > Dinomyidae > Dinomys > Dinomys branickii. Next base: position 27,109 of record PVLD010023171.1, on the reverse strand, counting down.
CTGCAAACCTCCTGCCTCAGCCTCCCAGAGTTCAGGGATTACAGATATGCACCACTGTGCCTGGCTCAGATGAGAGATGTTTTTTCAGGCCTGGGGCAATGGGGAAGGCCCTGTGAGGAAGGAGTACAAAAAACGAAGGTGAGCAAAAGTTTTTCAAATAGAGAGCCCGCTGAGATGCCAGAAGGAGCAGAAGGAGCCACAGTGGTATAACCCACAGCTGGAAACATCCTAAACATCACCAAGCAACAAGTGCTCGCGAGCACCTGTGGGGCCCTCCACGGATAGTATGTATTCATTTCCTGCATCAGCTCACCATCCGCGGATTTCCACATGTGTGCCAGGCACTGAGCTAGGCCCGGCAGGCTACAGACCAGGATGGGAAACTCTCCCAGATGGAGAAGTTAGGTTCCAAGTAGCTGACGTGTGCAAGGTCAGGGTCTAAATGGTCTGAACTGGAGCCCAGGTTTGTTCCCCATCCATGTGTCACATGCGCCAGATGAAGCCCATTGTGCCAAGGGCGTGGGATGCTGGGCTTGATGGAGGTCATCATGTGGGTGGGGCTGAGTGGGCCAGGCTTATGTGAATGGGGGATAGCGGTGAGGACAACCTGGATTAGGACCTGTGGCTGTCCTGCCAGGTGTCACCAGTCTAGGAGTCTGGGACCCAGGGGTGGGCATCTTAGCAGCAGGGATGAGCCAGGAGACAGGGCTGGGGACAGCCCTGTCTCCTGGCTCATCCCTGCTGCTAAGATGAGAGCTGTGCATGGCACCAAGGCAGGGACTGTGTCCCCTCAACATTGACACCCCTGAGGGGTCTGTAACTGGCCTGGAACACCTGCCTTGGGCCTGGATCCATGAGCACTTTTATGGGTCATCAGTATTAACCATGTGCTCATTAATAGTCCCATAAAACACGTCTCGTTCTGGCCAGCAGGGTTTTCCAGCTCTAAAATCCTCTTTATTTTAAAAACAAATCCTTAAAGCATTGCTGGATGGGGAAAGTGTTCACGCTGACATTTCCAAGGAAGGATAAAGCGGCAGGGGCGGTGCCAGGGTTCTGGCTACCTCCTGGGACAACACATGACTGCCCTCATCCCTCTGCCTCCCTGCTCCTTCTTGGGGAAGCGTACATGCTCATTCCTGTTTCCCAAGGTTGCTGCGAGGATAATTAGTTCATCTTAACCCATCACACCCCCTGCCCGGGCTCCACAAGGCATCAGAGACCGACTCTATAATGATTAGGGGAAATCTCACAGCGCCCGCAGGCTGCTGAGGCATCTCTGGGCTTTAAACACATGTAGGATTCATTTTTCCTTACAGCTACTCATTCCTTACAGCTGTTTTTTCTACAACTCTATCCTGCACCTCTCCCCAAGGCTGTGTGTCCAGCAGCCCCCAGGTACCCTGAGTTTGCCCTTATGGTTAATGCCCTTCTAAACTTCTTTCCTCCCTCCTTTTCCCACCCCACAAATGGCATCACATTCACTCAACAAACAGCATCCACCTGATGCAGGCCCTGTGGGGCTCCGGGGGAGACACAGGGGGACGTGACCCTACACCCTCAAAGTCCAGGGTCTGCCGTCACTGTTCTCCCAGAAAATTCCTGCAGCGAACAAGGGCATCCTTTTAACTGTCCCTCCAGCCAGGTACCAAATCCGCTCAGCACAATGTCCCTAAATTCCTAATCTGCCCCACCCCAGCCTGGCATAGATCCTCCTCGTCAGTGGGGCAGATGACCGAGCCTCACTGGCCTTCCTCCTGCACAATGCACGGTTCTACCTCCCGGAGCCATCACCACCTTCACAATGAGCCCCAGACTCCCCCACTGACATCCGGGCCCCAGCTGTCCAGACCCTGCCTAGCCCAGGTCTCAGTCACTACACAGGATGCTGACTATGCATCACACACATGGGTTTGCAAATCTGTCAGATCTCTTGGCTGTAGCAAATACAGTTTCCCCCAGAATAAAGTCCTTTATCCTTTCCCTTCTGTCCTTCTGTCTTATCCTTTCACTTCTGTCCTCCCCTTGAACACACACATCTGCACACGCACATGTACACACACCAGTGCACACACACCCATAGCCCCTCCCCCACAGGGTGGGGTCTACTCTTTCCTACAACCCCACCCAGAAGTGACCCTTCTCCAAAGTCTGCCCCAGTCCCTGGTGACAAATGGCCCCTCTCTTCAGGCTTCTCAAGATGTTTTCTTTGTACTGTGTGCCAGCCTTTATGATATCCTGTGACACACTGGGTTTTAATCAAGTTATGTTACAAACCCTGATAATAACAATGGTAATAATAATTGGTGTTGGTTGAATGTTCATGTTAATCACATGACATGTATTATCTCACTTAAACCTCAGGATAACCTGCAACAGTGTAGATCCTATGCGTCATCCAAAGAACCACCTGGTGAGCTCTTGGTTCCCAGTGTGGTCCTACTGGGCAGGAGGTAGTGGCATGTCTACAAGGTGGACCTGATGAGAGATCTTTGGGTCACCATGGGCAATACTGTTATAGTGGGACCGTCTTCCTCTCTTCTGCTTCCCTGCTGTGAGGTAAGTAGATTTTGTTCTGTGCCGGGTGCCCCCACCCCAATGTGTAGCCACAGGCCCAAAGCAACACAGCCTATGGGTCACAGACACAAACCTCTACAGCTGTGAGCCAAGATAAACCTTTTCTCTTCATAAGCTTGTTGCCCTGGGTATTTGTTACAGTAACAGAAAGCTGGCTGAGACACAGCCTTGCAAAATGTGTTATTTTCCTTACTTATTAAAGAAGGAGCAAGCTCAAGCCATGTAATCCTACACCAGGGTCACAAGGCTACCTGGAGTATTGTCCCAAGTGCTCTGACCCTGGAGCCCACCCTTGGTCCCTCTGCATGCTGCCTGGGCTCCAGTACAGAAGCAAGAGCAAGCCTTGTGGATAAGGGGCTGAGGATCCACTGGCTGCAGAGGTGAAGGGAGGAAGAGGGAAGGAAATGGAGGTGCTCAAGGTCAGAGGAGGAAGGAAGCTCTTCCTCCACCAGAAATGTACCTCTTGCCTCCTGTCGTCTCTCCTGGGCAACCATAACCCAGCACTACAGACCAGGGCTCAGGACAGCAGCATTCACTCTCAGGGTTCTGAAATCAGGCAGGGCTGTGGTCTCCCTGCATCCTCTAAGCACAGTACTTCTTAGTCTCTTCCACCTTCTGGTAGCCCTGTGTGTTCCTCGGCTTTGGGCCAAATGACTCTGGTCTCTGCCTCTGTCTACACAGCTTTTCTCTGTCCCTCTGTCTTCTTGTAAGGACAACTATTCAGTCGAGTTAGGATCCACACTCATTACCTCATATCAGTGATATGTGCAAAGACCCTATTTCCAACAATCTCACTTTCACAAGTACCCAGGGTTAGGACTTGGCCTTATTTTTGGGGTTTGCAATTTAGCACTTAGTGCTGTTAATTAATCAGCTCATAACACATAAGAACAGCCATCTCTCACAACACTGGGGACCCTCTGACCCTCTCATCCACTACTGAGATAAAAATCCCAGGGGTGTGACAGGCCCCCAACAACCACTGCTTTCTGAGTTGACACCACCACATGATGAATCTGAGTTCTTTAAGATCTTTAACTGGTGTCATTTTGAGACCTAGGAATTGACAGCCAGGGATGAAGAAGGAGAGAGTAAGTAGCAGACGGAAGTGAGGGGTGGCATCTTCAGGCTGGAGGAAGCAGTGGGGCAGGGCCTGGCTGGTGACAGCTGTGTGTCAACCTTGCCCGGGGCTTCATGTTTCACAGGCACCACTTGAGCTTCCTGACTGTTTTAGTTACTTTTCTCCTTGTTGAGACAAAATACCTGATGTCCAGAGTTAAAGGGAGGAAAGGTTTATTTAGCTCACAGTTTAAGTCCATCATGAGCTGGCTCCAAAGCAGCACATGGCAGAGGGGCAACAGTCCGTGGCATCCCCAAGACAGCAAAAGCAACAGGAGGGCTTAACAGCATCTTTCTGGCCCTGACAGTTTATCCAGACTGCTGGGATTAAGGTGGCGCCAAATCAACCGCTGGTTGATTTGTAACCACGCATCCCTAATCCCAGCATCACATACTCTAGATTCAGCCACCTTGGAAAAGCCCCACCTATGACTGCAAGAGGCTTTGGAGGGACATCTAGACAAAAGCAATAACACTGACCCTCTTGGGGTTGCATTTGGGGCAGCGGACAGTGACAGCACACCGCCACCGCCTCTCCCTCCCAGGCAACAATGTTGCTCAAAGAAAGATGTGTTCCCTTTGCATCACCTGCCATCTCCCACCACCTGCCTCAGTTTACCTTTCCATCAAGTTAGGAAACTAAGAGCATTTGAATTTAAAAGTGAGCAGCATTATGAGCTTGGGTGTCCCTGCAAGTGACTTCAAGGCCCCAGGTGCCTTTTCAACTTGCTGGTGGCTCTGGCAGCCACAGGGAGCTCTCTGGGCTTCATATCTCTGTCACAGGGTCCTGACAGCTTCGTCTGGGGCTCTGCCTTCTCACAGGAAATACATAAAGATTACGAACTGCCAGGAAGGAGGAGGCAATGCTGGATTCTTTTATTAAATAGCTACAACTGTGCTCGGTTGTTATTCTCGTATTATAAATTCTATTCTATAGAAGAGAAAACTGAGGCCAGTGAAGTTAAAGTAGTGGTTATTTACAAAGTACTAAGCTGCAAATGTAAGATTCTACATGTTAGTATGTCCGTTATTCATTAGTGAATCAAAAACTGAACAATGTTTAAAATATCACCACTAAGAGTTAAAAAGTGAAATACAAAGCAAGGTCCAGAACACTGTGCTGTTTGCACAAACAAATTAAAATCACACGCGTCCACACAGCACTGCATTTCTCTGAGGATTCCTGCTGACTCCAGGATGCATACTGGGTTGTGCTTTGAGGAATTCGAACCTCTGCCTCTGATCTGGGCCAGGGGAGATGGTGGGTCACCCTGTCCCTACCTTCGGCCGACTTCTAGTTAGGTGCCACCCAGGCACTGGCTGGAGAAAAGCACTAGTCTCTGTGCTCACCTGCTGAGTTTCAACAAAGGCTGGGATAAACCTGAACTGGCCTGCAAGGGATTCTGTACCTGTGTCGCATCCAGCAAGCTGCCTCCACCAGCACTGGAAGGCCACACCTGCAAAAACTGAATCTCACTCACGCCCCAATCAATGCATCAGCTACACCTAGCAACAAATCATGAAGCTAGGAACAGACGGGGGTCTTCCCAAGGTGCAGGACTTTGAATGCTAAACCAGAAAAGCCCCTACAAGCTGGAAAACATTTGTGCCCCTCACTAGGAAATGCATATTTATTTGGGGGCCTACATTTGGAAGGCAGGGCCGCATCATGGGGATCTGTCAAAATGTGACGAGGAGACATGCTGTGGAGAAGCCACAGGCACAGAGGCAGTCTAAACTGCAGGATAAAAATAGAAACTTATGGTCGCCATTGATTACTCACTGCGTGCTATGCGCTTGGGTGTGCGTACTACTGTGATTATTTTGTAATTATTATCTCATTTAATCGTCTTACATCTATAAAAGCATATGATTTTCTCAACACAGGCACAGGTCCTGCTCTCAGGGAGCATACAGTATTTTGCAGGAGACAGACAATTACCAAGGAAAAGGTAAATAAGGAGGAGCGTGCTGGAGAGTAACGAAGTGAGGACAGAACAAGAACAGTGACGAGGCCACACCGAGAGTTCCTTGGATAACGATGGGTCGATGCTTTTGCAATGGTGACCGGAGAAGGCATATCTGAGAGGGTGGCGTTTACCCTAAGACGTAGGCACTGAGAGAGCGCTAGACACACAGCGGCCCTGAGAAATGATGGTCCAGCTAAAGGGAGCAGAAACGCAAAGCCTTGGGATGGGAACAGGCGGGGATTCTGCAACTCAGAGAGCAGAACAAAGTTCAACGCCACTGTGAGACAGCCCGTGTGAGAGGAAAGTGGTGGAAAATGAGGTTTCGTTCTGGAAGACTCTGATAAGGAGCCTGGGTTTTATTTTAAGATCAATGAAAAGTTGGTGGAAGGTTTTAGGCAGGGGAGAGGTGTGATTTGATTTTCATTTTATATCCAAGATCAGAGCTGGTGAATGAGAAATGAAATTTAAGTCAGAGAGAGAGAGAGATGGCTACAGGGCCCTGTTCTCAACCACCACACAAGCCGCCATCCCGGATTAGTAAGCCAGAAGCTGTATCTACTTTTGCTCCCAAACGCTCATTCTGTGTCTGCACGTGCATGCTGATTTCTCTGCCACAGTGATTCTCGATGTGGGGTGATTCTGTCCCCCAGGGTACTTTCAGCAGTGCTTGGAGACAATTTTTTTATTCATACAATGTGGGAGCAGGAGACACTATTAGCATGAGTATTAAGAAGCTGTGGTTACTCCTAAACATCCTGTGACTGAGAAGACAGTGCCACCACACAGAGCTAACCTGTCCCCAAGTGCTGTTGCTGTTCAGATGGAATAGTGCAGTCCTCAGACAAGGGTAGGTCAACTCAAAACCTGAGGCTCCTTCCAACTCTTCCAAGGTGTGTCCTCCACTTGGGGACAGGAGATGATCAAAGCCGGCGGTATGTCCTCAGTAAGCATTACAGGGTCTTCTGTGACACAGGCCTGGCATTCACCCTGCCAGAAAACCAGGCAGGTCATGCGGGCGGGAGAGAAGACAGCCTAGATGTGTGTGGGGGAAACAACAGGTTTGGTTCTACTTTTCACTCTTAGGAGCTGTACCCATGTGGCCAGGCAGTGGGACAAAAAAAGTATCTAGCAGTCCTGGCAGCAGGCTCTGGACAGCACTGGGCATTGAGACTGGAAATGTCAATAGACAACCAACTGCCTCTTCCACAGCACAGGGTGACATCACACAGGTGCACACAGTCTTCCTTGTGGTCCATACTCTCAACGCCAGGACACAATCCTCCCCCTGCATGCCCAGAGAGCAATCCTCAATGCCTGCATATCCACACCTGCTACATTCCTATGATCACGACCCACCACACCTGCATGCAGCTATGGAGTGGAGACCCCACAGGCACACCACACAGACCAGTTTGGAGAGTTGGATAACACGCGTGTGCACTGGCCACACAGCACCACAGGCTCCCTGCACATCACGTATGCTGAACAGACGCCCACCATCTTCCCTGAAATGAATGGGGTGCTCGCCATGTGCCACCTGCTCTAACGACCCTCATCCATCATCCTATCTGCACTTGGCTTCCTTCAAATGAAACCCAGAAGCAAAAATTGGGGAGTGAGGAGTTGAGCTGGGGGGCGACTGAGGAATGTCTAGTAAAGCAGAACTTGGACAGAAACAAAGCTTCTCTTTCCCTGTATAAAATCTTCCCAGCAACAGGCAAGCAGCTCCCTCAGGCATTCGGACTTGTGCTTCCTCACTGCAGTCCTGTGCTTTTCTTACTGAAAGGGAGCACATCAAGCAGTTCTTTCATGGGAATCTCCTCCCTTAGAGGGGCAGTACCACGTACCACCACTGATAAGACTAGCGAATGGGGTTATAAACAAGCTTCACAACATCCTAACATCCTGAGATGCACAGGATGTGTTTTCCTTTCAAGGCTAAGGTAGGATTCATGCTAGGGTGACTGCCTGCCTTTGTTTCCCTTCTGTATCTCTATTTGCATGATGTCACAAATTGTAGAAAAGGGGACCTCTCCTTGGTTCTGCGCCCAGCCTGGTATTAAGCATTTTTAGTGGCTGGGTTGTGCACTAATAAAGTCCTGCTGTGATCCCTCCTGGTCTCTCGAGTTTCTTGGAAATTCCACAACACTAGGAGGGGGTGGGAAGTGGGTATTATTCCTGCAGGAACTGGGGCTCAGGTTTGTCCTCTGCTCAGAGAAGCGGAAGCCTTGCTCTTCACTGAGCTTTGATCCATGAACGTTAAGCCTGGCATTTCCTGCCTCTCTGAAGTCCAGACACTGCTGTGCCCAAAAGAACAAATACTAACCGGTCAGTAGACACAGGACACAAGGACAGGCTGAGAAGCTGTGCACAGGTGGCCTGCAGTGAGCTGGAGAATGAACTCAGCATCCCAACCACAGCCAGCATGTCTCCCAATACCATTACGCAGTGAGCCTGGCTTCACTTTCCATGGGGTGACATGGGCAGGAAGACATCATATTAACTTGTCGAAGCCCGCATGGTTTATGGGACATGGAGCCAGGATTCAAACCCAGGTCTGACTGAAAAACTTCCCACCATACCCCTTGTGCTTGCTTCCTCTGGAGCTGCCAGAGAACCACAAGCAGGGTGGCTTTAACACAGGCATTTACTGTCTCACAGTTATGGAGGCAAGAATTTGGGGGCCGAGGGGTCAGTGTGGGCAGTTCCTTCGGAGGGCTGCTTGTGGCGGTCCCTGGGGATGGTTGGAGTAAACCCACCATCTAATCTCTGCTATATCTCCATACAGTTTCTTCCTGGGTGCATGTCCATCCATCTGTCCACCCATCTGTTCATCCATCCATCCATCCTCCAGCCCTCTGCTCTCCAGGTCTAGGACACATCATACTATCAACTGGGAAGAGGAGGGCTACAAAAGACACCTGGAGACACAGGTTCAAGGGACTCGTTTCCAGGATATAGAGGACAACCTCGAAGAATTGAAAAGGACACTGTGAATAGGGGCCAGCGTGCTAGGGGGCAACACTACTCATGGTGGGTGTTCTGGGTTAAGCTGTATCCCCTCAAAATTCCTATGGTAAAGTCCTAACTGCCAGGATCTTTGGGTATGACCTTACTTGGAAGTAGGATCTTTGCAGATGTAATTAGAAAGATGAGGTCACTAACATGGCCCCTGGTCTCATCCTCTGTGGTGTGCTTCTTATCAGGATGGATGGATGGATGAATGGATGGATGGACAGACGGATGGAGTCAGAAGAAGATCCTGGAGAGGAGACTCAGGCCTGAGGTCCATTCTGCTGTCACCTTAATCACCAAGATTCAATCACCCAATACAATAAAGAAAAGTATTATAGAAATAAAACACTGCCAGAAATCTTCTCAAATTACAAGCACACACAACGAGCAGCCTGGGTTTATAAAGAACAAATTATGCCAGACACACTTGATTGTGCCTTTGAGGGAACTAAGAAATTAAGGGACGGGAAGGATGGCAGAGAGGCAATACATCTTGATTTTAATACAGCAATTGATACATTGTCTTGTGGAATTGTCCCTGCAAAATTAATTCAAATTGGCTTGGTGAGGAAAAACCAGTGGAAAGACAAACAAACAAATAATGATTAAGGGAGAACACCAAAGCCCATAGCCCTGAGGTAGGGAAGGGAGGGAGGGTGACAGAAGGGAAGGCTGGCTTTGCCACAGACTCAGAAAGGTGCAAGGGCTGGGGATGAGCCTGGAGGTGGGTATGGGGAGCTAGGAAGGAATGGCCCAGGGGAAGGGGATGGACAGGAGCCTTCCAGACAGTGGGAGGCACCTGGGTCCCTAGCGCAGGAGGGCCACATCACCAGCCACCTGGAGGCTGTGCCTTGCAGAATCCCAGCACCTAGATGGAGCAAAGCCATTAAAAACAAACAAACAAACAAACAAACAAACAAAACATAGCTACCATTGACAGGGCAGGAGCAAGGCGCTGCTCTTCATCAGACTTGCACTTCTGTGAAATGAAAGACATTTGAAAAGAGGAAGCCTGTGCTATAGAACCGCAGAATCCTGACCCAGCTCCAAACGTGAGAGCTGGTAGTACCTTGGTCCAGGACTCCTTTCTGTACACGTGGGAAGCTCTGTAGAAGGGAGATGAATGCCTGGGAGCTTGCAAGAGATGCAGGTTCCTGGCCCCAGGACTTGGAGGTTCTGGTTTTCATAGAGCTCAGCTGGGCCCAGGAGCCAGCATTTTTGACAGATTTACCAGAAGTCATGCCCTCATCCTGCCTTTCCTTTTCCTTGTCTTATGTTTGTTTTGCTCCCTTCCAAAGTCTTCTGGAAGGCATTGTTTCAGGTTCCAAGGACACAGAAGTATGAGGTGATTTTCATCTTTGAGAAGGGGACAGTTAAACTACCAAGTGGGGTAGTTATAGGAAGCATAGGGCAGAGGTCATGTTAAAGGACAATATGAGAGAACCATAAGAATGGGTACAGTGGTGTACACCTGTACTCTCATCACTCTGGGAGGCTGAGGCAGGAAAATCACAAGTTTGAGGCCAGCTTGAGCAACTTAGCAAGACCTTGTCTTAATAGAAAATAAAAAAGGCTGAGCATGTAGCTCCATGGTAGCGCACTTGCCTAGCATGTGTAAAATGCAGAGGTCAATCCCCAATACCATATCAAAAGAGAAGAAAAAAACCATCACTAAAATTCAGATAGTTCGAAACTATAGGGCAAACACCTGGTTTCCTCAATAAATACACTGAAATGGCAAAAATAAGACGGTGTGAAAATCTACAGATTACAGGGACTTCAGGGACATCTCCATCTATCACAATGCTGGAACGTCTCTAGATTCTGACTTGAACAAACTAGCTATATCAAAGAACATTTACAAGGTAATTGCAATAATGTAAAGACCTATGGATATTTATTTGGTGATGTTAAGCAATTGTAACCCTTATGTTTTGGAGATAGAAAGTAAAAGGTGTAGGAGTGAAATGATATACCGTGTAGAACTGGCTTCAGACTAGCCCAGTGTGTGTGTTTATGCACATGGCTGTATGTGGGTGTATTTGTGAGTCTCTGTCCAGAGCCAGGAAGGGGTGTCTAGATGGAACAACATCATTTGTGAATTAGTGATTGTTGAAGCCAGTGACGGGTAGCTCATACTCTGGGGAGTTCATTCTCCTCTACCCCTTGCTTCTTAGCTGTTTGAAATGTGCATAACAAGGGCTGGGGATACAGCTCAGCGGCACAGTGCCTACCTGATAACCACAAGGTCACAAGTTCAATTCCTGGTACAAAGTAAAACAAAACAAAATTCCATGAAATGTGCATAACAGAAGTGAGAGAAAGGAAGAGAAGGCCGGGAGGGAGGAGCGAGGCAGATAATGCAGTCTGGGTGAGCCCCAGACTGAGGCCCAGGTGGGCTGTGTGAGGGACACTGTGATAACAGGACTCAGCTCAGGGCTGGGGTGGCCATTAGCCAAGAAGAGGAAGGCCCGTAGACAGCAGATGCTCCCAGCAGGGACTGCTGAAGGGGACAAGGGCCTGACCGTTCAGACCTCCTACATGTAGGAGCTTGAGGGCTTTGGTAGCGAGGGAAAAAGGATTTCACACAGAGTCAGGGTTCCACTAGTTCATCCGGGTACTGGAGGGTGAGCCAGTTTCAGCCAGTGGGTGGCGGGAAAGAGTTCTAGGGACTTTCAGCAGGAGGAGGAGGCTGTGTTGGGGCCATTCCTGGGCCCTTGTTGGACGCTTCTCTTCTCCACCATGATAGGGTCACAGGGGAAGAACCAGTGGAGCAAAAAGTGGCAGACCCAGCACCTGGTGTTTGCTGGACACCACGGGAGAGGTTTCCCGAGCCCTTGGTGGTGAGACCAACTCAGAGCAGAGGCCTAACCCAGGGGACAGACGGGGTCACCGTGAGGAGACGAGACAGGAAGACAGTCCGAGTCTGTATCTGGGGACACTCCACCAGCCAAGGCAGGTAACAGCAAAAAGAGGGTGCCCTGGGTCCCCACCCTCACCCTGTGTCCACCTGGTCCCTTGCAGTGTTGTCTCAGTGACCTGCCCTCAGACTCGTTGGTCCCTCTTATCTCTCAGCCCCCACCTTTCCTTGGTCCCTTTCTCATTGTGCCTTCCAGATGACACATACCCTGTCCCCCCACCTCCTAATCCCTCCTGCTGTCTGCTCAGCCATGCTCTCCTGGGTGATGTGAGCAGAATTCACACGAACAGACCACCAAGAGACGGGTCCTGACCCATCCATCAGGTGGCGTGTCAGCTCAGACAAGCCTCTGTCTCCTTCATGACTGTCTTCCTGCCTGCAGGGCAGGGGTGTGGGGTAACAGGACCAACCGCACAGTCAAATTCCAAACATGCTGTGCGGATGCTGTCTTTGTTCTTTGCCTCTTTATTCTCACGTGCTGCCAGCTGCTCTGCCCCAGGACCGCCACACACTCCTCACTGTGGTGAGCGGCATCGCCTACCCCCATCCTTGATGACGTTCTCCCACCTCCAGGCTGCCCACCTCTCTTCCCCTTGCTAGCTTTCCTACCTCCAGCTCCTGCCTGGACCCTTCCGAGACCTGCAGCTCAGCAGGTGCCTCGGGGAAGTGGAGGCACACCATACACTTGCCAAAAAGTAACAACTCACAGCCTTGTGTGTGACACCAATTTTTCCTGCTTTGAACAACTAAAGTGATGAAGAAACAAATCAAGGAAGACTCCACAGGCCCCACCCCCTCCCTGTAAACATAGCAGTCACAGTAAACGCAGCTGGGGACCAAGGTGAACCCCAGGATGGGGCCGTGTGGCAAGGGTTGGCTGTGCAATCAAAGTCCCATGGTCCATCTTCTTTGCACAAACAAGATAAGAAAACCCCTTTGTGCCACTGGAAGCCACCTCCCTCCTCTAGCAAGCCCCCTGATGGTAAGAAGATGGCCACCTTCTAGAGCATTCATGCGACAGCTGTTTGCCAAGAGCCCACCATGAGGCAGCCACTAAGTGCTGAAACAGAATTTATTTGCTGTGTTAAATCTCAGGGAAGATTGGAGGGCCCTGTCAGTGAAGCCTCCAGGTAGGGTTTTTTTGCCTTTACAGAATAAAACATGTATTCTGTAGTGTGCTGCTTGCTATTCATTGCTCCTGTTGGAGAGAAAAATAAAGTCGTGTCCTCAGAGGCATTGGCAAGCAAGGACGCTGGGATCCCATTGGTGACCAGCCAGAAGGGCCCCACTGACTGAGTTCGACTCTGTCTTAATCCACAGAGGTGGTTTACTGGTGAAGGGGAGAAGGGGTTGATGTTACTGCTGTGATTAAAGATCAACTTGACATAAGGGGTTGATTGCACCTTCTGGGACCATCTTTCTGTAGCAGGATGGTCTCCCCAGGTTCTGGATTCTGTTCTCCTTCCTTTTACCGGTGGAGCCTGTCTTTAGCCCTGGCCTCTCATCCAGCATGCACGCCCCGGCCTGCCTGGGAGCTGGCTGCCTGCCTGTGGTTTTGGGAACAAGTTCTTGCCACAGGGATTAAGGAGAAATGACATCCGCAGCTCCCAAGCTTGTCTGTCTTTCAGGTGTTAGGTTCTGATGTCCCCGTATCACCTGGGCATGGCACCCATGAATGGCGGTGACCATGAGGATGAGGACGATGTTCTGGAGAAGGGTCAGAGACCGGGAATGACCTTCTAGTGCCAGGCCACCTGCCCACCATGGAATATCTGCTACCGCCGGGTCCCCACAGAAGAGAAAAGTGCACTTGTGACATTTTGCCCGCTTCTTTGTTGCTGCCGCTTAACTTCTGCCCTCACTAATACAGTCTTCCCTGCTGTAAAGTTGTTCAAGTCTTAAATTCCGTGAGTGTCTTTGATACAAATGATCACAGACTCTCTCGCCTCCTGGCCTCTATGCTTACAGCTCTCTAAATCCCTCTGGTCTGAGCAGCATCCTCCAGAGTCCTATTACGGCCACTTGCGCGCTTCTTTTACATTCTAACTGCTGGAGAAGCGTTATTTCCCAGCAAACCCTGAAAATATATGCAGTAAACACTAAGTGGCTCACTTCCGAATACACAGTTTACCCTTGAGAAGCTCCAGTTTCCCATGCCGGAGAATGTGTTCAGGTTACAGAAGGACAGTGGCTTCTGTGTACATTTGGATGTTTACTTGAGTGACATATAGAATTCACAAAGCGCCTCTGAGGTCCTCTCTTGCCCTTCCTGGGGACATAGCCACCAGCTCCAGGGAAGCCGTAGAGGTCGAGAGACCACTGTTCCTTAGCAAGAATCAGCCCACACCGGTGAGACGTGGAGGGGTCATGCAAGGTAAAGACACGTTAGGCTTCCTTTCATGTTTACAGAGGGCGGAATAAAAGAGCAAGGGAAATTGCAGTCGTATAATTTTTAAAACTCCTTGTCAGGCAGGACTTTGGACAGGAGAAAGGTGTTGAGAAAGCAGCAAACAATGAGAGCCCGCCATGACACCCCGGAGTCTGGGTGTCCTCTGTGTGAGCAGCTGGAGGGAGACAAAGGACACATTCAGGATGAAGATAAAAACCAGAGCGTGGGAGGTGAGAAAAGGCCCACCTTTGATCCAGGAGCTCACAAAATGCACAACCTGCCACAGCATGGAAACACAGCCTAATGGTCTGGATTGCTGCTGCCACCCCTGCCAGGCCAGCAAGGACGTGCACTTGGCAGCTTGGCCCCGCACCACCTCAGCCAGGGCAAACCCAGCAGCATGCGGAGTACCAACAGCCACCTGGCCGATCATGGGGTCTGGAACCAACTTTTCAGCTCTGATGCCCAGTTCACCTGGGGTGAGTCTCAAATGCACCCACAGTCACCAAGTCTCACACTCCACCACCGCCTCTGTGACCCTCACCACTCTCAAGGGAAATCAAAGGATTTCAATCCCATGCAGATAAGGGTTCAAATCCCAGCTCTGCTACTTCCTGGTTGGATGATCACTTCAGGCTTTTTCTCTGTTTCCTCTTCTGTTAATTGACAAAGTGGTTATAAAGATTCAAGAGATGATGGATATCAAATGCCTGCCCCTCTGTGACATTTATTTCCTTCGTGTTTACTTGTGAGTTATCCAAAGCTTAGGCATCTTGTCTAAAGATGGGCAGCAAACTCATGGTGGATAGATCTCTGTGGATTACTGGTCCTCGCTGAGGCCTGTATTGGCCTGAGGATGTTTGGCTCCAACCCCAGTTAACTATAGGGAGACTGCAGTTGCAGGCATCTCACTCCTGTGATGAAGGCCTTCCTGGAAATAACATAGTTCTCCTAAATTAGCATAATGTATTACCTGGAGAAGTCCTTAAAGGGTTCCCCAAGTCATGCCAGATTCCTGTGTTTTCTTCAGTATCCCCTTCCTTTGTTTGAAAACCAAATAAGTATAGGCCACCCAGGGAAGTTCTTTGTCTTAAGCCAGAGATTCTTGAATTCTACAATAGGGCTGAACCCTCCTAGAGCCCTAAAATCATTTCCACTGTCTCATTTATTTACGCCTTCACCGTCCACCCATTTGGGAGACTGTGGGCCTGATCAGCCCACAGTAACTGAGGGTTATTAACCTGATATTGCACACTGACCTCCTGTGCATTCGAGTCTTGATTTTCTTCCAGGGGTTCCCTTGAACCTTTCTCTTCAGGTTCAGCTGCCCCTCTGGAGACAGCAAAGGTCTTACACCAGGGTTGGAGGTAACAAATGCTTCCTTGGCTCTGGATAAGACCAGAGAACTCGTCCCCCTGCGAATGGCATATGTCACTCAGTGGAAGCATTGTCGGTCCCTCAGCTAGGGAAGGGGACAGCCAGGCAGTGGACACTCAAGGACTTCTTACAGTCGCTGCTGCCAGACACTCCCAGGAGGACAGGAGCGGGATCAGGGCAGCAGAGTGAGTCAAACCGTCACAGTTCACAGAAGCCCCCAGGCTCCCAGCAACCCGGTCGCACCACCCCCACTCCAGGCGGCTCCAGGCTGCAGCTTGTCCTGGAGGGACATGCCTGGCCACCCTGTGGTCCAATCATACACCCTCAGCACTGTGGCGGGAGAAACGCGAGAGCCTCACAGCGACGCCTGAGACTCTGACCCTTGATGGAATAAGGACACCAAGCGCCAAAAACAGGGGGAACTCAGGGGCCTTCTTCACTGGAGTTTCTCAAAGGTTAGCAAAGGAGCCTTCCTCCAGGTGAAATCTTAACCCTGATTCAACACAGGGTAGGAAACAGAAAAGCAGGCAAGTCCTGTGCCCCTTCCTTCTCCCAGAAGCCTCTCTGGTGGCTGCAGACCTGAACAACACCTGTGCTTTATTCCTCCTTCTGATCCCCTATGAAGCCAAATGGAGTCATTTCCATCCTCCAGGGTGTTCAGGCACAACATAAAAGCCACTTATCTTGTCCAACTCTGAGGGTTTACAGAGGAGGAAACTGAGACCCCAGAGATGAAGCAGCCTCGCAGCCCTGGCTCCCGGCTCAGCCTTTCTCTGTCAGACAACAGGCTGCCACCACCTGGAAGGCAACTGTCCAGACACGGTCTCCCCGCTGCTTGTTTCCAGCTGCTCAGGATCCAGGAAAGTGAGTCACAGGAGTGCATATTCATTTGACAAATGTTTATTAGATACCTACTACCTGCAGGGCACCTTTGGAGGCACTGATTATGTGATGGTGACACTGGGCGATATGGTCAGAGAAACCCTGAGAAGGTGACATTGGAACAGGGCACTACTTGAAGAAAAGTGAGAGGCAGCTAGACCAAAGCGCCTGTCTGCAAACTGCATGATGTGTCCAGGGAGACCACTGAGGTGGGGAGCAGAATGGCCAAGGGGAGAGAGGAAAGCAATGAGGCCACATTCACACACAGGAGGCAGATTGAGACTTCACCTCATCCGGCCCAAGGCTGTCTTTGTGCAGCTCAGACCCCACGCCTACGAGGGCAGACACCACCACCGAGGCTCCTTGCAGTGAGTGAGGCTGTCAACCCCTCTGCTCCCCCTGCTCTGCACGTTTAACCAAATGACACTTGCAGAAAGAAACCAGGGGCTTTGTCAGCACCGCTGTGGAAGCAGACGTCGCAGTTACGATGGGGAAGCGTGGGAGATGAATTGCGTGCTATCAAACTCAACATTGCATAAGCAAATCACATCACTTTGCTCACATTATCTCTGGTTGAAAGGAGAGAGTGGGAGGGGGAGTCCTGGCACTGGCTCTAGGCTGGGGAGGAGCTCCCACGCCCAAGGTAAGGGCTGGGACGCTGTATGAGTCTGTCCCCTATCCCAGGCCGAGTTCCTGGGCTCCCTGGGCCCATCTGTGTCCGTGGCACCTGCCACAACCCATGTGCTTGCTGAGTCTGCTAAACACAGGGAGGAAAAGCAGGGATGGCACAATGGCGCTTTGCACCCCAGCACCAGCTTGGTGCCTGCACACAGCAGGCAAAGGGAGGGTGGCCAAGGAGACCGTGTGCTGCTCCAGTGGTGAAAGGAAGCTCGGTGTGCGGTGGGGGCCGAGAAGGGGCAGCAACACGATGTAAGTCCTGCCCCTAAACCAGCCTGGCCAGAGATGGGGACACAGCTCTGGCACTTTCCAAATCAGAGGATGACACTGGCCTGGCCTGAGCACAGGCCCAGCCCTTCCATCAGAGAAGATCCTGCCCAGCCACCTGGAGCCTGGGGTGAGGGACCAGTGGGAGGCAGCGCCTCTTGGGCTTCTCTGCTCCAACACAAGAAGCACAGTCACTACCAACCTGAGACCACCCTCCCTGGCATGAGATGCCACAAGCACAACCTCTCACTCCACCTCACTGTTTCCTGAGTGTAATGCATGACCACTGTCACCTTCAAGATCCAGAGCAAGTCCAATCCCTGCCCGCGGTCCCCCAGGAAGAACAAAGGCAAGCTCTGGTTTCTTTTCGGGGAGAGGGCAGTAATAGGGACTAAACCCTAGGCCTTTGCACTGAGCCACATCGTCTGCTCCCTTCTTATTTTGAGACAGTATCTCGTTGAGTTTGAGTAGCCCAGACTGGGCTCAAACTTGCGGTCCTCCTGCTTCAGCGTCCCAGAGTGCTGGGATTACTTACACAGGTGTACCAGCACACCTGGCTAAGCTCTAGTTTTCTGATCTCAAATTCCTACTCCCCTCTCCTGCACTCTGGAACGCCCTGCGGTGTGTTCAGAGCAGGAGGAGGCCCTAACTGTCATTTATTCTGAGCCCACCTTTTGACAGTGGAGGCCCAGGGAGGATGAAGCAATGGGGTCTCCTGCTGTGACCCTCCGCCCACACCAGGCCTCCTCCCGCCATTCCCAGGGGCCTTGCCGCAGCCCCCCACCCTATCCCTGCCCCAGGCTCTATTTCCTCTCCACTGCAGACACAGCTGTGGCCGTTTGCAGCTGTTTACCGGCAGTCAGATAGAGGAGGAACTTAAGTAGAATATAAACTATCAAATTAAATTCCCTCTTCAAATGCCACCGGATTTGCTCTACCTGAGAATTTCAATCAATGCTGGTAACTTCCTCCTTCTCCTTAATGCGATGCAACAGACACATTTTTTGCCTGCCATCGCGCTGTGCGGCTGCCGTGGCAGATGCTTTAGTGGGGACGGGAGATGTCCGCGTGGATGGGTATTACAATGCGTCACCTGGCAGCACGGCTTCCTCGAGCTCCAAGAAGTGCCATTAAGCTGGCTGGGAACAGCATCATTTCCCAGAACCAGGGGATCAGACAGGCAGCTGAGGAGGCTCGGCCAGGCTGGGTGGGAGGAGGGAGGGCTCCATCCTTTAGGATGTTTCTTAAGGACTCAGGCAGATTCCCTCCCAGCACGGAAAAATAAAAGTAAAATTTACAAAGCCCATACCATCGCCGGTGGACACCCCACTAATAAGCTAAGGCATGGGACACAGGTCCTCAATATTTTCCAATAGAGAATGGCTCTGGGCTGGGCATTTATGAGCCATGTGACCTCTGAGGTCACTTTCCTGCAGTTCCTTTTCCCTTCTCTGCAAAACAGCTTCCCTGTTTACATCAGGGGAGGGGAGAGTTGCGGAGTGCTGTGAGTTCCCAAGGAGATTTCCCTCTGGTCCCCACCCGCCTTTGTCCGAGCAACTGCTACATAGGCTGACATCGTATAACAGCGCCACAGCCCCCAAGAAACCATCCTTGGTATCTTTCAGACCTGGACCAGGCTCCCCTTCTCAAGGGCTCCACTCTCGAGCACCATGGCCCAGGACTGGAACTCTGCTTGTTTGCTTTGCTGGGCAACTCTACGTGATCACATGAGCCAAGAAGAGCCAAGGCCATAATGCACCTCAGAAAGGAGGCTGGGCAGCAATGTTCATCCCGGAAGTGACCTCTGGAGGCAGCAGAGGAAGTGCTATGTAGGGAGCAGTGGCACCCTGGGGACCCAGGCCTGCTCCCAGCCAGGGGATCCATGCAGGAAGAGAGGGGAAGGATGGGGAAGGACTGTGGTTGGTTGTGGTCATCATTTTCTAGGGAAGGAGATGAGAGGAGGAGTTTGTTGTGGTCAGCAAGTGTTCTGAGTCTTTGTTCTTTCTCCAAGGGCTCAGCCTTGGCAACAGAAACAAGATCCCCTCCCCTACTTACCTCCCTGGAGGTGAAACGCTTCTACCTGCTCTTCTTAGGGCAGTGCATGCTGCCTTGTGCCAGGCATCAGGCAAAACCAGGCAGCCATCTTTTCTGAGCCTCTACAAGCACCAGCCGGCACACACACACTCATCTCATTATTCCACATAGTAAGCAAGATTCGGCAAGGAGCCCCCTTTTACAGAAGGGAACGCTGAGGCACAGAGAGCAGAATCAGTTTTACAGGATCACACAGGCAGAAGAGTGAAAGGGCAGGAATGTGAACCGAGGCTGGACTGCGGCATCCCTGTTCTTTCTGCCCCGCTGAGCCTAGAAATGTGAGCATGTATAGGAGGGAGGTATTGGCTGAGAGACTAGAAATTGCAAAGATGCAGGAAAGTGTTGCTTCTAGACTCAGGTCATTCTCACTGCTTTCTTCTAACACTCTGGACCATTCCATCCCAGCTTCCTGTGGCCAGTCTGCTCTTGCTAAAAGTCTGTTTCCTGTTTCTGCTTCTACCTCTGCTGGGAGGCCTTGGGCAGCCACTTGTCCCCATGCTGGTGCTCTTCTTGTCCCTTAGATCCTAGTCTAAGCTCTTTCCTTGTCTCTCACAAGCCCATCCTTCTCCAGGCTTTTCGGCCGACACAACTGTCTTCCCATCTTCATAGGCAAAGTGTCATTGGAGCCCCAGTCATGTGCTAGGTGCTGGACGAGGAGTGGGGGCCATCTTGGTTACCGCTCAGGGAGCTCTTGCAATTGGACCAAAGCCATACAAGCTGGCTGGTGACATACAGCATCTCATTTAACCCTTTCCATTTACTAGATAAATGACTGAGGCCCAGTGTCACTGAGCCAGCTGGCCCATGTCACTCAGGTAGAGGTGAGATAGGGAGCCAGCCCTGCTCCTCAGAAACCAGGCATGAACCCCGCCCCCGGGGCATGGCCAGGAAGACAACCTCCTTCTCCTCCACTCCCTTCAGTTGCCTGCTTCTTACTTCAACTTAATAGAGATTCTTCATGCCACTTAATACAATAAATACCTGCCACCAGGACTCTGCTGTGATAGAAGAGAAATACCTAAGATGTCTTCAAGGACCCTTGTCCTCTGAGGGGAGAAGATGTAGGTGTTGGGCTTCCTGGCCTCCCTGGGGATGCTCCTCCTCCCCCTTGAATTCCCTTTGCCCTCTTCTCCAGCAGCTCTGCATCCCCATCTGCCCAGTAGATGCTGGTGTTCTCAGGGTTCCAGCTTCAGCTTGCCTCTCTGCTCACCCTCCCCTAGCGCTGCAAATTTGAACACCTGCAGGGGCCTGTGCAGAAATTCACACATCAGACTGAGTGTTAAACAATAACTACTTACAGAGCAGACAAGTAAAACCCAAACGCACTCCTCGCTACAAGTGCTTCACCACACATAGCCAACCAAGTGCTGTCTGCAGAATGATGTTCAGAGGCTTAACTAGAAAAGACAGGTCACCTGAGATGAGCTTTGGAAGGGGACATTTCCTTAACTCTTTCCCCCTCTTGCTCTACTTCCTGGCTACCATGTAACAAGCAGTTTTCCTCTAGTATGCCCTTCCGCCATGATGTTTCTGGCTTGGAGTCAGATAACCATGGATTGGACCCTCTAAAACCATGAATTACAGTAAACTTTTCCCCTTAAATTGTGCATGTCGGGTATTTATCCCAGCAGTGGAAATGTGACTAATACTCTCTCTCTCTCAGTGTTTCCTTTGTCCCCTCCTACGTGATAACCTAAGCCAGAATCCTGGGGTCCTGCTGCCCTTTCTCCCTTACATCTAATGACCCTATCCTACAGACTAACCTTCCTTCCTCCTCTCCAGCCCTTCCAGCACCTGCCCCAGTTTAGTCTGCCAACTTCATCCTCTACAAGAGTGCCAGAGCCTCCTGGAATCAAAAAACACAAATCTAGGGCTCCTTGCAGTTTGAACTTCAAAGTCCAGAGGAAAAGACTCCAGTTCTTAAACTCGGCACTCACATCCTTCCCCAGACTCATAACAAATATGTCTGGAGCCCCACCCCCACCCCAGATACAGAAAAGTGGACTTGTCTGCCTTTTCTGTCCACCCTCCTTTGTCTGAGCAACTGCTACATATGCTGACATCATAGAAGAGTGCCACCTCCTCCAAAAAGCCTTCCTTGATACCTTTCAGGTCTGGACCAGGCTCCCTCCTCAGGAGCTCCCACTGTCTAGCACAGGATTAGAAAACTGCTCGCATGCTTGGCAGGGCAACCCTACATGACCACATCCATCAGCCCCTCTCCCATCCATCAGCCCTTCTTCACATCCATCACCCTTCTCCTGACCCAGGAAGCAGAGAGAAGCCCAGAGCCAAAACTAAGAACACACTTCTCCAGACCGTGCTGCAGGGACCCAGCTCTTCAGACTGGCCCTACTGCCTCACAGCACACGCGGCTATGAGCTCAACAAAGGGGCACACCAAAAAGCAGAGCACCCCCGTGATCCGGTCACTTTCCACACACACAAGCCTTTGGGGGATGTTTAGAGTCAAGCCATAGCGCCACATGTACCAGACTCCATGCTGGATCTGAGCTTTGGAAATGAACAAGACATTGTCCCTACTATCAAGACCTGACAACCTGCTTAGGGGAGGGAAACTATGTAGCAGATTCTTAAATCTCCCTCCTGCAAATGTGCGGGAGCTCATCTTCCTACTGTTCCCACTTCATCCTTGTCCCCAGACACTCATCAACCTTTGCTTGGGCTGGTATGAGTCAATGGGTTGCTTGCTAGCCAGGGAAATCAATTGCTGCCCCCTGGGCATGCTTGCAGGGACTCTTAAAGGATCAGCACAGGGAACTGAGGGCATCATCGGGAGGATCCTCCGGGCAGAGGGTAAGGCACAGGCACGGTACAGAGGCCAAGAACAGCTTGTTACAGTCAATGCCAAACACATGTGCGTTCATTTCTATTTCTGTCCTGCATTGTGGGATGGAAGGCTCTGTCCACAGGAACACAATTCCAAACACCCAAAGGCTGATAGAGGAGGTATTTTAGGACATGTGTAGCCCTTTCCAAGCCTGCAGAATCACTCTGGGTGAGCAGCTGTCTCCAAAGATCAAAGTTTCCAACCAGTCTTGCTGATTCACAGCCTCCAGTCTGGTGCCAACCCCACCACAGTAACCAAGGCCTGAAAGGGAGGGGTGAAGGGAGGGAGGGAGAAAGAAAGCGAGGAGCCACCAACATGGAACAAAAAACTTGAAAGGGACCTAAGGGCTCACAGCATCCAACGGGGTCCTAATGGATGGGAGGATTGTGGAGCTGGAACCAACCTCCCACCCCGTGAGAAGTCTCTCTGCCCCTGCAATTTGGTACCTACACACAAGAGGGATACAGAGCCCCGAAGCTTGGGAATGTGGGACACTGTGGAGTGTTAAAATGGTGGGAAACTAGGTTTGAGCCACTTGGTAGCTTCACAGAAAGGCGGGCTCTGGCATATGGAGCCAAATGACACATGCCCTAAAAACATCTCAAGCATCTAAACAAGGCAACGTGATCCTCTTCCCCTGCCAGGGCTCCTCTGGGCCACCAACTAGCCCTACACCTCCTGAAATCGGTTTCCAGGAAACCCATGTCTTGTTAAACAGCTGCTCAGAGTCCACTTGATTCCACCGAAGTGGATTGACCTACTGTGTGCAGAGCCCTGCTCTTAGCAAAGTGTGAAGAGCTTGGATTTTCTCTTTGGGACTCATCCCTCTTGTGTATGGGGTCAGATGTGGTCAGCAAGGATACCCTAGGCTTATGAGGGCACTTGTTCCAAGTCCTGGCCCCCAGCCAGTCTAGGAGATTGTCTTTCTCCATGACCTAAAGTGACAGCCTGCTTGCCTGTCATTCACCGGGAGCTGCAGACCTAGTTTGGTTTTAAACTTAACTTCAGCTTCAAACATGGCCACTGATGGGCAAAACCTGTGTTCTTGACTGCTGAGGGTCTCATCTCAGGTAAGATGAGTGGTCTGGCTGAGCATGGTAGGGCGCCTATAATCCTAGCATTTTGGGAGGCTGAAGCAGGAGGATTACAAGTCCAAGCCTAGCCTGGAAAACATCTCAACTTAGCAAGACCCTGACTGAAAGTAAAAAAAAAAAAAAAGAAAAGAAAAGGGCTGGATGTAGCTTAGTGTAAAGGCCCTGAGTTCAATTCCAAATAACACACACCCCCACACACACACATACACACACATACACAATGACCTTATCTTGTTCATTCTTGAACTTCCAACACCTAGGGCAGTGCCCAGCCCATTCTTGCTGCTCTGTAGGTATTTGTTGGATAAAGAGAATTTATTGACTGCCTTGTCCACTTTTGGGCCATTGACTTGCTGATTAACCACTGTACCCTCTTTGTTCAGGGCAGTTTATCTGGCACATAGTGGGCACTTAGTAAATATTTGTTAAATGAATAAATAATCATGCCCATCACTGGTGTTTTGACAAACAATAGTTCTTACATCATCACCAATATTCATTCAAGTCATGTTTAGGCTTTTTCCATGTGCCAAGCAAGCTCTCTCCAGGCTTGGAGATCCGCAGATGCCCAGCACCAAGTACCTGCTTCTCAGTACCTACAGTCTAGGAGAAGCCCACCAGGCTGTTGGGACTTGGACTCACGTTGGTCAGAGGATTGAAAATGGCGGGGAGGAGGATCCCGGGAAACGACAGCTGGCTGGACATCTTCCATCTACCCCCACACGTGCCCTCCTTCACCCTCCCTCTGTCTTCTGCCCCAGGTCCCATCTGCATGGACTATAGGAGGGGCTTGGCTAGAACACGACTCTGGCTGGAGATGGCAGGAGAGAAAAGCCAGAGGTCAGGGATGCGCGCCCCCAGCTCCTTGCAGTCTCCCTCCACCCACAGTTCAGCTGTGGGCCAGGGCCTGGCTGAGCTCCCCTGAGGTCCTACTCCTCCGGGCTTCCCTCATTGCTGTAAAGAATTCTTTCAAGGCACCTAATTTGAGCATGCCATTTTTTTTCCCAGCTAGGATCCTACTGACACATCCCTTAAATATCTATTAAAACATACAAATGTACTAATTCTCCTTCCACTTTCCTTCAAGTGTGGGACTGCTAGCTGAAGTCCACAAAAACAACATCCCTGATGCCTCCACGATGACTCACTGGTTTCTTTCCCTTTAAATCAGCAGGAGAATTTAAGGGCACTTGCTAAAACAATCCAAGTGCAGAATCCTTCAACATTTGTACAAGTTTTTTTTTTCTAATCGTTTACAGTTGTTTCACCCACATCTAATTTTCCAGCAGTTTGTTTTCATGACTCACATTTAAGGAGCCTTTTTTCTTCCGTTTTCAAACCACAACATTTTAGTTCTACATTCATTTTTTTGCCCAAAATATAGTCAGCAATTCCTCCTGTGTTTTAAGCATTGAGCTATAGTATGAGGCACAAAGACAGGGTCACCATGCTATGTGCCCTTTAATTCAGTCTGGAGAGGACACACTCAGGCAATGAGAAAATAGCATTCACTGACATCAGCCTGCTCTTTTTCTGGGTATCTTTCTGAAGCGTTCAATTCAGCTTAGACAGGAACAATGCTCTTTTCCCACTGGTATTCACTGGTCTGCGTCACATTTACCGAGCTCATGCAATGACTGCAATGAGTAGGATTAACCCAGGCAGATTTGGGGCAAACTAACCAGCTCCTGGGAAGGGTATAACTCAACAGGTGAGAGCAGAAATGATAGCTACAGGGTAGCTGCCCTCCATAAGGGGTCTGGGGAGGGCTCAGTATGCATCATGGGAGGTTGCCCTAATCCACCTGATGCTATGATCTGAATGTCTGTGTCACCCCCAAATTCAGACACTGAAATTCTAACACCCAAGGTGGTAGTATTAGGAGATGGGACCTTTGGGGGATGACTCACATAACTGGTACTCTCACACAAGAGGTCTAGGAGTGACTCTCTGCTTCTTTGGCCATATGGAATTTCAGCAAGAAGTAGCTATCTATGACCCAGAAAGGGGACCTCAACAAACACCACATCTGCTGGAACCTCGATTGTGGACTTTTCAGCCTCCAGAACAGTGAGAAATAAATTTTGTTGTCTAACAGCCCTGAGTGTGTGATTTTGCTATTGCAGTCCAAATGAACCCAGACAGTAGCTTAAGTAAGAGAAATACCACTCTAGTGAATGTTCAGTACAAAAGATATTCCAGGTGACAGGAATATCTAAAAGAACATTTCCCTTGACCCACTTTCTATCAACCCAAGCTATATCCCAGTCTGAATTCACCTGCTGCAGAAAGGCTTTCTTCCCCCAAATAACCACGGTCCCCAGTGGCCCTGCTCAGAATTTCCAAAGTAATTTATAGCAGATACCCAGGACCAAGGTAGGGAAGAAATCACTTAGGCATCTTATGCAAAAAACAACTTAATAATAAAACTGTTTACTTTTTAGTCAGAAGTAAAGAATTGGATTCATTTACTATTAAATTAAAAGCAGCAAGCATCTACTTTTGTGACATTAGTATAGGTAAACTATATTCCCATGAAAGGGTAGGAGAAAGGAAAAGCAATAGGACTGGAGAAAAAGGAAATAGGAAAAGGGAGAGATGGGGAGAGGGAAGGAAAAGTTGGAAGAGAGGAATAATTCTGTGAATGAAGAGCTAGAAAATAAGGGAAGGTTGAGAGGACACTAAGAATGTCACTTTTGAGAAAGAGCATGCAGGCTGCTCTATAGTATTTTATATCTTAAAAAGAAAAAGAGATAAACATAACAATGAAATTAAATTTCAAAACAGGTTAGTAGCCAGTAACAGTAGTTGATACACTGCATATTTTTGCTTTGTAGTAGTTATTCAGAGTACCAGATATAGGCATGACATCTTAAACATACAATATTAGCACAAAACTTTCTTTTTTAATGAGCTAAGAGAAATTAGCTGCATAACTATCTTGTATACACATATTTTTTTCCTTTTTCCCTTTCTTTCTTTCCCCCATCCCAGTTTGTGTTTTCTTTTGAAGAGTTTCTTCCTAATTCATAGTATCTATTATATATTTTGGATCTTATTTACTTGTTCATTTTCTCACACTAGGGAGACAATATGATGTTTATACATTATATTCTTAAAATGCACATTAGGTCAAGGTGGTAATTAGGATTGTTTAGCTCATCTATATTCTTGCTGATTTTATGTCTAGTTGTACCAGTAACTAGGAGAAATGTTTAAGTCTCCAACTGTAACTGTTTTCTTCTCCATCCTTCAGTGGTATCCATTTTTGCTTTGTGTATTTTGAAACTCTACTATTAGATGCATACATCTTTAGTACTGTTATGTCTTGTAGTGGACTGACCCTGTTATCATTCTGTCACGTTCCTCTTCTCCTTGGCAAATTTCTTTGTTCTGAAATCTACTTTGACATTAATCTAACTTAATAATTATTAATAACCACTTCAGTTATCTTTTTTTTCCAATTGTGATAAAACCACGTAACACAAAATTTACCATCCTAACCATTTTAAGTGATCAATAGTGTTAAGGTACTCACATTAGGATGCAACCAATCCTTGATCTTTTGCATCTTGCAAAACTAAGACTTTACTTCCATTAAACAACATCTTATCCAGTTCCTCATCCCCCAGACTTCTGTAATCATCATTCTATTTTTTGCTTCTGTGCCCGTCAGACTACTTTTCTGACTTTTCTGGAATATTCTATAGCATAAGGCATCACTTCAATGCATTATGAAAGTGAAATCACACACTTTTTGTCTTTCACTGATTATCTGATTTCCCTTAGCACATTGTCTGCATTTTTTTTTCTTCTCTAAATCCCATACTATTTTTTTTTTATTTTAGAAACATAAAAGTACAAAAACATATTGACA
>PVLD010023170.1:0-28087 GCA_004027595.1 Dinomys branickii | reverse complement strand
GGTAACATTTACATTACATTTGAAGATTTATAATCAAGGCGTATGTTTTTATGCTTTGATACATTGTATATATGATGCCATGAAAGAATACAGACATATGGTGTACGCTTCACACATCTGTCTACATCAATTTAATATGGAAAGACATTAGAATTATTTAAAACAAAATTATACTCAGAAGAAATTAAACTATTTCTTTAAGAATCAATTCCAGTGCTAAAAATTATGGGTGTTCAATAATGAATGCTCATTATTTGCTAGAATACACAGTACAGGAGTTTACAGTTCATAGTTGGTCTCTAAGTTAACGAGGACTCACAGAACGGACAGAGGAGCTTTTATGTAGGCACCCAGATTGTATGCCGCACCAGAAGAGCTTTTCGGTTATCTTTTTAGATGTACCCATTGTATTCCTCTTCACTTCCAACATGAGTTTAAAGCATTTTTCAAAAAGGTTTTACGTTGAAGTTCTTTAAACAAAAATTTGCTATCTGTAACCCGTTTATAACAACATCTGGTTAACTGAACAATTTCATTCCATCTCATTTAATAAGTGTTATGTGTGTCTAGAATTTTAAGCCCCTGTACATCGTTGTCAGCCCAGAGAATCTGTTACAATTCACTCTTTCCATGTCTAATTCATCACCTTCCTGAATTTGGAGATGTGCTAGAAAATTTTTTCAGACGTATTTTCATTATTGGAAAATTTTAGTAGATTTTAATGTGAAAAAGCAAGAAATAAATATTTATCTTCTTTGCAGAAATGAGAAAAATTAACCAATTACAACTCACAACAAATTTTTAAATTAAATTTAATTTAATTTAATTAATTTATTTATTTATTGGCTTATGCAGTATATTTACTGTCTGGCCTTTTATGGACCGTTTGCCAACTCCTGACTTACATCTCCCCAGATTGTTATATAATATTCATTTTGTTCCAAAATCTGTAAAACACTAAGTTCAAACATCAATCTGCCCTTACAGATTCAAATAAAATAGTGTAAACCTAGAGTAAGTAGTTTGTAGATTTTGGAGCCAGGTAGACCCGGGTTCAAGTCCTAATTCTATCATTTCTTAACTGTAATAACTTGGTCAAGTCTCAGCTTCCATTTTCTACTCTGTAAAGTAGGGATTATTGTCCAATTTAATCTTCAGAACTTCACAGACTTATGAGAGAAATTAAATTATGTATATAAATTACTAGCAGAATTTCTGAAATATAATAGATAATAAAGATCAGCTGTTATTACTTTGAAATCTAGTGCCTGCTCCTTATGTTTACAAGGTGACAATTCCCTTGGTGGAATACCTGAGATCAGACCTCCGATCTCCCGACGTTTTACCCATGTCTTTTCTGCTATGCTCACAGTACCATAGCCCACTTTCCATAGCATTTTTCTTTCAAAGCTCTTCCTCAACTATTGTCTCATTTAACAGTTATCAAAACCTGCTGAAAATGATTAGCATGAATTTCCCCATTTGTGAGATAAAGAAATCAAAGCATAGGAAAAATAATGGTTTGCACAGAAAGCTTATTTTGGTCACTGATTTGGGGCTGAGCTAAGCAGAGAATTCAGATCTTCCAACTTCCAGCCTGTTTTTCCCGTCTAATCTCATAGCCTCTCAGTGGTCAGATGAAAAACAGACTTAACTCATTGTGGCCGTATGTTTTCTATTCTTCCTTAGGCCAGGATGATGAAGAATCAGGGGTAGATGGGGTGTTGTTTACTGGTGGGGGGAGTTACTAGGAATCAAACTCAGGACCTTGTGCTTGCTCGGCAGGTGCTGTGCCTCTGAGCTGTATCACCTACTTTTAAGACTGTAATTGAAGATCTTCCCTTTCTCCCGTAAGGGATCACAGGATTCCTTACGGGAGAAAGGGAAGGTTTTCACAACAATTTTACAGTAGCTTTCACGTGCATAGCTTGTTAAAACTTTCATGGATCGGATTTTGTATTATATTTTGCAGTCATTGTTTTGAAGAATACAATAGTTGAAAGTCTAACTGTACTGCGCATTCCAAAATTGAATATGTAGGTTGAGGATATTCATGCTTAAAATTAATCGAAGACGCAAGGAGCTGCTCAAACACATTAGACAAGGAAAAGCTAAAATGTGATTGTTTCTAAGAGCCATGCATGGATTTTTTGGTTTTTCTTTTTCCTTTCTTCCTCCCTCCACCTTTTTTTTTTGAGAGAAGATCTTGCTATGCAGTTTAGGTTGGCCTTGAGCCCACTATGTGGCACATGCTGGCCTGCAACTGTTGGCATTCCTCTGGCCTCAGCCTCCAAAGTACTGAGACTACAGGCATGCGCCACCATGCCCAGCCTGGCCATGATTATTGAAAATGAAAATAACTTAGCAAACTTTATTGTTTTCCTAGTGGTTTCTTTTCTCTTTCCAGAGGCTGCTATGAAAGGGATGTGTGTCTTTCCATGGTGTTTTATTTCAGACTTTTTTGTCACTTGTTAATATGCTTGTGACCAGATAATTGCAAAAAGTGATGGAATTCGAATTACTTCCCTTATATAGGCCTTCCTTCACGCTGATGGTGTTAACAGCTGACTCATTATTTCAGAGACATTTTCTTGAGTGTTACGAAGTCTTTCTAAGCGTGTGTCACATTTTCATAATTGCCCTCATTCTGAAACATCCAGAGTTCTCTTTATGCCAAACACTGCCCCTAAGATTTGAAATTCCTAGTTCTCAAAGGAAATCTCAATCACTTGGAGGACTCTACTCATTTTTCTAAAGCCTGAATTTTTTATCAGTGGATAGGCTGATTTTCAGAATTTCATACCATAAAAAAATTCTGGTCTATGTCTTTGATTTCTTGTGGGTTTCATGATATAAAGAGTTATAAAGCACAGGCTATTGGTATGGGAATTCTTTTATCTCTGACTTATCTGTAACTCTTAGAATGCACAGTAATTTTTGCTTGCTGTGTAAAGGAAAGGAACACATGTGAGATGCATTGGGATGTATTGGGTTCTCTGAAGAGAACTCAACATAAATAATACATGGCTTGGATGAGAGAAAAAAGGAGTAGTATTGTCAGGTGTGGGTGTATTTCTTGGGCCTTATACTGTAGTTTCTGCAGATATTTCTTAAAGAAAATATATAATGTGTTTTCAGTTTTGAGATTAATCAAAATTAAACTATGTTTTCCATTAATTTCCGGATTTTCTAGTGAACTCTTTGTCCTTGATTCCCACATGATGTAAATGCTTGGTAAGCTTGAGTTAGATTCCAGTTATTGCCCTTTGGTTACAGAAGGTAATTCATGGGCTAAAAGGTACCTGAGCCACCTCTACATACATCCTGGGTTTTGAAATTCTGAGCTGCTTATCCATGTCTAACCTGTTCCCACTCTGAGCAGCCAGAGAACTGTTTCCCACGTGTAAATCTATTTATGTCACCTTCCTGTTTATAGAACTCTTTGGTACCTTTTCATTGCTATTAGGTCAAAGTAAAGCTTTGTAGTACAGCCTATACATCTGACCTTATCTGACCTACACCTCACTCTCCAAGATATTTTGTACCTCCCTCTTGACATTGTGCTTTAAGCATATTTGCCTTCTATGCCACTTCCTTTAAATGGACCTCTTCTATTACACTTGCTGTGCTGTGATGTTCTGTCTGCATCTTTCTTTCTCACTAGATTATTAGTATCTTGAAGGTTTGTAGATTGTTATTTTTCTATCCTCAATGTTTAAGATCGTGATGATTATATATTAATTATGTTCCATACATTCTAGTTTAATGAATGCATTAAAATGAATTTAAAAATCTCATGGCTTAATTAGAAAAATTTATCACTGCTAGTACATTAGTGAGGGGAAAGCTTTTTTAATGAATATGATACCTTAATTTAATCAAAATATAAGTTTTGCCACAAGTACTGTCTAAGAAACTATTCTAGACCTTTTCTAGATACAAGGACCAGAAATCCATATAATTCCTGGGAAATAAGTAGAAATGCACAATTTCAGAGCTGACCTCAGACTTATTATTTAAAAATTTACATTTTTATACCCTTCTCGGTAACTTGTATTCACATTAAAATTTGGGGTGCTGAGATAATAATGTGCACTGATTTACAAAAGAGACCTTTGTTATCAGGATGGATGGAAATTCATATCCTTCAAGATACAAAGGATAAATGTAAAAGAAAGCCATTTTCCCTATGAAAATTTATGAATTTATTTGTGCTTTTGACAGAGACTGGCTATCTTCTAAAGGCTGTGGGAAGCACTGAAAGTGCAATGAATTTAAAAAGGAATGTAATTACTGGCCTAACACAACAGCCCACCTATTTGAAAGATTAAGCCTTAATGAAGCTAGAAGAGCTACCATACTCTTACAACTAAAGTAAGAACAAAACATTCAAGTTTATGTAATTACATAAAATTTCTAACACAACAAATCTGAAGTAACCAACGACTTCAAACTTCATCTGTTATTTAAAACTAACTACAACCAGACACACACTACAAATAAAAGCAGTCACATAGGCAGCTGAGAGATTTTACACCATGCTGTATTTTGATATCATGTGAAATAAAAACATGATGCCCCGGTATGAATAGGAAAACAGTTCCAGAGAACTTAATAAAATATTTAAAGACATATGTGTGTGAATACAAGTAAAGTTGTATTTTAGATCAATCATGCAATCAAACTGAATAAGGATCATAAATAATACTTGAATTCTTGATTAAGTTTTCCATGGAAGAATTTAGTTGCCTAGTCAGTCTCAATTACTACAAGAAATTTCATAGATATTAAATAAATTAATATAAAAAAGGAAACTTTATATAATCACAAGAGAAAAATATAAGTGAGTGTGTTTTTAAAACAAAGACATCTCTGACTTTAACCCTGGGATCCCAACTTATGTCAGGTCAACTCTGGCATGGAGAAGAGAGTGAAGCTGGAGGAATTTTTAAAAATCTGTTTGACAGCACCAACACTTTTGTGTAATAAAGACCTGAAGGCCATGAATGAATTGCTGAAAAATGAATCTAACACTGCTTTCAGCATATATCCTGGAGGCACCTGCTGTTTTCTAAAGTGTGGCCAAAAAATGAAGAGAAGGAGAACTTTTAGCAATGCACGGGACATGTGTAAACATCATGTTGTCTCCCTGGTGTAAGAAACTGTCTTGGTTACTTTTCTCTCATTGCTGTGACAAAATACCCAACACCCAAAATTAAGGAAGGAAAGGTTTATTTAGCTTACAGTTTGTGGAGGTTTTAGTCCATACATGGCTGGTTCTGAGGCAGAATGGCACATGGCAGAGGGCAAACAGTTCACGGCAGCAGAGCACAGCAAGAACCACAAGCAAAAGGGAGGAATGGCTGCAAGCAGCCTCCTTTTCTCTCCTACACTGTAAACAACCTACCCCACCCAGGGGTCGTGAACCTCTCACACAATCTCCATGTCCTCCTTTTCCACAGGTTCAGGATGTTTACAAATGAAGCACCCCAGCTTCCTCCTGAATCACACAGTTAACCTTTAAAGCTTCCCAAATTAACATAAACAACATCCCACAAGGGTAAGGGCATATCCTGTTTACCCCAAGATTTACAACTGCTGAGTTACTCAGCTAAACCTCTAGACTCCCCAAGTTGACACAATGTATCAACCATAACAGAAACTAAAGGCATAAGTGAGTCCAAAAGGTACAGCAGCTATAGTGAAAGCCAAAGAAATTGCTCAAAAGGAAAGAACAACTGGGAAGGGGGAAAAGAGAAAAAAAGGATGGGAAAAAAGATATGTATATATACACAAGGCAGCTAAGATAATTGTAGTAATAATTTCTATTAGTTCATTGAAAGGAACAGTTAATGCTCATGTTGTTTGATCAATTTTGCATGCCTGTACCTGGTAATCTGAGCAAATACTTTGAAGATAACAATATGCAATATAATAACTGATGTTAATTTCCCATCATCTTGTTTTGAAATTGTGTATCATTTTTATTTTATTTTTCTCTTAAAAAGAAAGAAAGAAAGAAAGAAAGAAAGGAAGGAAGAAAATATGGCATACAAGAGTAAGTCTAAAGTGGTAAGAACAAAGGTATAATCATTAAAATTCAGCTATCTGTAAAATTCCATATTAAATTAACCCACCTAAAATCTTCTGCTGCCTTCACAGAACATCAGATACAAAAACAAACCTATCAGGGTGATTATATCAATGATGAACAACCCCTTTCTTTTCCAGACATCAAAGTTATCAGACTTGCCCTGTGAAGTAATTTGGATTAATTTTTGTAAGAAAATGGAAAATACGATGAAGAATTTGAGTACAGAACAGAAATCCACTTGTCAAAATATTCAAATGTAAAATTCAGGACTGAAAATTATGATGACCTAGTTGGTAATTTAATGAAGAAGTTAAACAGCAAGAGGACTAAGGGGATAGAGATACTTCAGTGGTAAGAAAAAAGGAGGCACACTTTGTGGAAATGGGAAGGGGACTTGGGATTGAGGAAAGGGGAAGTTTAGAAAGGGAAAGAGAAGGAAAACTAACATGATGTGATGTGTACCTATCGACTCTCCAAGATGACTGTAATCATTATTTATCACAAACCCTTCCCTGTTCTGAATAATGCACAGATGGAAAAGCCACTTACCATGTGCAACATGGTAGAAATCTTAAATATACAGTTGAATTCTAGCCACTAGACCACCAGGGATCTGCTCAGTTGAATTAATGAAAGAAAAAAATGTCCAAGAAGAAAGCATTCACAAAGAAATAAGAAAGGCAATCCCAGAAGAATGAGAGGGCAAATCCATGTAAATCTGGAGTGTATAAAGCAATGAGTATGTGCCTAGTGAGGTTAAGTGTGTATAACATGAAAATATATTATTAAGGTTGTTAGTAACGGAAAATAGCTTAAATAAAGGAAAAAACAAACAAACCTAAGGGCTTTCCATTTGCTGAGATGCAACAGATCTATTAACATACAGTTGATTTTAAGATGTGAAATGAAATATAATTCAGTAAATGAAGACACAAAAAGTTATACCTGGTAAGTGCAATTATCAGGTCTAGAAACCGAACACCCCTCCCCTTCTTTGCCTTTTTAGTCACTGTTTAGTACATCGGTAAGTTCTGGCCTCACTTCTGGTGTAAAACTTCTTATTCATCTTTTATTGCTTCCAGTCCCTGTCACTTACAACCTCTTATGAAAAATTTGGTAAATTTTTTATAGTCTAAAATAGTCCAAGAAATCCAGAGTTTAGGTGCTAGAACAATGAACAGGATTGTTTAAGCCCTCAAAGCATAAGCATGTTTTCCCTGCTGGTGCCCAAATACGACCTGCAGTGGTCAGAACAGTGGGGCGAGGGACCCATGCTGCAAGATGAACTGAGATCAGACAGATGCTTGCCTTCCACTTACTATACTTCTTTGGACACTTACTAAACCTCTGTAAAAAGCAGTTTCTTTAATTTCACACAGAAGATAAAACAACATAGCTTATAAGGATGGTATGTGTATTAAAGAAGGGAAACACTTGGTATAATTGTTATAGGCAGCTGAGTTAGATAGAAATATTATAGGCAGTCAGACAGGGCCAGGCCCTCGAAGGAGCCAGTATGGAAGAGAAGATACCTTGTAAGTGGAGATGTATTTGCTGTGGGCCAGACCTCAAGACAAAAGACTAGACAAATGCACCCACATACCTCCTTAGGTGTGAACATCAGGGGTTGATATTCTAAATCAGTAGCAATCACCTTGGAAAAGCCAAAAGAGTCACCAGCCCAGCCCCCTACAGGAAAAGCCCCTGTTCTGTATTTATGCCCGCTTGCCATGTGATTCACTTCCCCATTTGATCCTAATTTAGTCAATTTTACCTGAACAATTTTACTTGTAATCTTATCGACTGACCATAGTTTTGTTCCACCTCAAGCCCACCTTGTAATT
Organism: Dinomys branickii; assembly: GCA_004027595.1. Lineage (NCBI taxonomy): Eukaryota > Metazoa > Chordata > Mammalia > Rodentia > Dinomyidae > Dinomys > Dinomys branickii. Next base: position 20,149 of record PVLD010023170.1, on the reverse strand, counting down.
TCCCACTTTCTATCTCGGACCCACCTCACCTTGTGGTTTTGCTCTATAAAGTCCCTGGGAAGGGCAAGGTTCTTGGCAATCCACTTGAGCCCCCTTCTGTTCCTCTCTGGGACAGAAGCTTTCCTTCCCTCAGTGAATATATTCTGCTCTTAACCTCTGTTGTTCCTAAAATTCATTCTTTGATTTTAGAGAAAACAAACTCATCTCAGATATCGTTCAGGTTGGGAGTTTCTATCTTCCTATATCATTATTACCACCAAACTAGAAAAGCTCAGTTCTAAGATATCACATTCCACATTGTAATTACTCAGTAATGAACAGCAGTCATTGAAATTGACATGGGGTTGTATATTGGTAAGTTTTTCCAGCAGAGAGAAGTAAAGCAGAATATAAAATGCCTTTATTGTGGGCACGGAAAAGACCACAGCAAGGAAAAGAGAAACATGGAACTTCTGAGGGTGTGTGGTGGAATCCAGGGCTAAACAGGCCCAGGCGGGAGGCGGGGATTAGGAGGCAGACCGCCTGACATGGAGGACCAGGATTGGGCGGAAGTGTGGGAAAAGGAAACAGGATATTACAAAAAGGGATGTAGGAAGTCATAATTTGACTCAGAGGAAGAAGGGTGGCGCTTAGCATATGACCTCTAGAGGCTGGCACCATATTGGCTTTGACCTCTAGTGGCCAGTGCCATACTGGCTTGGTGCCATACTGACCTAGCGCAACACATGACGGCCTGGGCCATATTGGCTGGTTGCCATAGTGACTAGGCAGGAATTACAGTGAGGCAAGAAATCAATCATATATGGCTATTACCATAGCATCACTTCAGTCTTTTATGCTAGAAAGTAGCATTGAAGATAGGAGATACATGCTTCCAAAGAATTTAAGTAACTACCAAGGCAAGAGTAGAAGAACAGATTTTCCAGTACAGAACTGCAACCCAAAAAGGCACTCTACTCTCAGAACAAATACATCCATGAATACTATTTATTCAGGTCAGAAACCATCCGTCCTTTTAGACACTCTGTGAATCACCTTGAGAGGACCTTATTTCTGTCACACTTTCACTCTCTTCCTTATCTTCTCTTTCAAGGGTCGAATGGAATCAGTAAGACTGCCACTTTGTAATAAGATGGATGCAAATCAAGGGCAGAGGGAAAGGGTGGCTTACGTACTAAATTGACTGGGATGTTACTTGTAACAGAATTTCGCAATTCAGGAGCTATCCATACCAATTCACAGGCAATGCAGCCTCAAAGGCTTTGTGATTTCAAGCACTTTATTTGGCCTCTACTTGATAGCAGAGGCATGTTTAGCTTCCCCATACAGGAGAAAAGCCTCAGTACTCTCCACACAAACAAGATCACAGGACAAAGCTCATTTCCAAGAAGAAAGTGTGGACATTGGAAGAGCCAGCCCTCTGATCTAATTATGATGCCTGACAACAAAGATTGTTGTAAATGTCTACTGAAATTGTTCTTGCCTGTTAATATCAATTACCGATAATTTTCAGACTCTGCCAGCTGTAGAATAGCTATGCAGACAAATAAATTCAGTAACTATGTTAGGAGTAGAACTAATCAGTGCTAAAGTTGAGACCTAAAACCCTGAAAGAAAATCTGGCAGATGTGAGCGGGGTTTTTCTGTGTCCTTAGTCAACCCTCAGTTGACGTGTCGGCCAGATGCATATCCCCCACTTTCAAATACTATTTCCCTTCTTTTCAAAGAGGCTTTCTGTAGTCTGACAAACGCGAACTTTCCACAGTCCTATGATACAAGGTGCTCGGAGCTCTTAATCTTCTCTTGCGGTCTCTCATTATTGCAAGGAGAACTCCTTCATTGGAATGGAAGTTCTCTGGATCGTGCAGACCCATGGGTGTAGTCACTGCCTGAGAATGACAGTCCCTCAGGTGGTGGTGAAGTTAGCTCAGCAACTTCTAGCTGCCGGAACAGATTCAGGTCTGGAGTAACCCAAGGATTGTACCATCTGAGAATTTTTTTTTTTTTTTAAAGATGCAAAGTGACTTATAGAAAAGACAACAGGCAAAACTATAACTACCTAACAGTGTGGTCAGTCTCCCCAACCAAGGTCTTTGGAAGGTAGCTGTGCAGTGGGGAGGTTTATTCTCTTCAAGGTAATACTACTCCTATTAGACGGATAAGGGTGAAGAGATTATTTATTAAACTGATTCTCAGCTGTTTGTACCTCAGAAGGCTGTGAGAAATAAAGGAGAAATAATAACTTGGCTGTCAAATGTCTCCAAGCTCAAACTTTCTACTATTTGAACAACAAAGTTCAAAAAAAAATCTGCTCGTGGTTCAGTAACTGTGCTCAACATTCAAATCAAGACTAATGAAAAACCTGGACCAAGAGTGGGTCATGCAAGCACCACTGTTGCCCCGGCAGTAGAGTGCTTGCGTAAGTGCCTTCAACATTTGTCACTGCTCTTTCTTTTGTGTGCTTTACTTACATAAAATATGGTAACCACGGTTCCAAGAGGAAAACAGTGAGATCTGTGATAGAGTTAAAGCAATTTTTGTGAAATTTCTTTAAGTCCCAGAAAAATGAATTTCTGGTGTAATTTTGGGGTATCAGAACCAATTATTTGGTTATCCATTATTTTGGTTTAGAGTCAGCTGGCTCTAAGGCAGGAGGGCATGGCAGAGGAAACACAGCTCTGAGCGTGGCAGCAGGAAGCACAGAGTGATCAGGGGAGGGAAGGGGACAGCGCTTTCCAGGCCACGCCCCAGTGACCGTCCTCCTCTGACCAGCTTCCCCTCCCAACCTCACAGTTAGCTATAATCTCATCGATGGCCTAACCCCGGTCTGATCCAATCACCTCTCCAAAGCCCCACCTATCAGCATAACAGGGGGAGGGGATCTAAATACAAACCACTAAATTATTATTTAGTGACTAATATAAATACCTGGGTCATAGCAAGAACATGATAATTTTTGTTGCAGAGACACAATATTGCTAAATGTATTTTTATAAATATAATGATGCTATAGAAATAGGAAATAGACATGATCTCATTTCATGTTACGATCCTCCACCTAAGGGTCCACAGTGCCCCAGTAATCCTTTCCTGGACTTTCAGAAGCTGCCTCTTAGAGATATATGACCCATTCTATCCCCAGGGACAGCTCACCCAAACCTTTCATGCCTAAGTGCTGCTGTTTATATGTGTGTGTCTGTGTCCATGCAAATATATATACACTGCAAAAATGAGCAATGTGTTTCAGTGTAATGTTCAACAGACATAGAAAAATTGAAAAGAATGCATTTTGAGCAGATCAAAAAGTATTAACAGAGATCTGTGGCTGAACACACAACCAGAGTCCAATTTGGCTGTACTGGAAATTTAGATACTGGGCTGTAAGACTGGAAGCCCAGTTGTACAGCAAATCCTGGAAAGTCTAGAAGGCTGGGCTGAGCAGTTCACACTTTAAACTTTAGACTCTGTGGAAGAGACAGTGATAGCCAGTGGCACAGGGCAATCTTTTAGTAGTAAGCAGAGACCAGAATTTTAAGGATGCGCAGCAGCTATCTAATGGAAGGAGGGCAGATAATCTTGGCATTTTAGCGTATAACCGGTTGGAGCCTGAGTTCTGAATTTTTATGTATATAAAGAATATGTATATTCAAGAGTTGCCTGAGGCCCTCATCAGGCAGCTATATAAACAGATAAACAAACAATAAAATATTAATGGTTGATAATTGGTTGATGTTTTATTCTGTCTGCTGTTGTATTAACATGTATATAACACAGTCCTGCTGCAGACAAACTGTATCTTACCAAAAACATGAAGCTAATGTACATATTTTTAGAATTCTGGTTTTGTAAGAAAGTGACTGACAGGAGCTGAGGTGGCACAGATCAAGGCACTGCAGGCAGTATGAAGTTAGCTGGCAAAAGCACGTATTTCAAGGTCCCTAGTATAAGTCTATTCTCGGAAATTTAACCCCGTATCTTTTGAAGATGCTTTTCATATTATCTTAAAACTAGGACAACTGGATACAAATCTTCAAAGTCTCCTAAAATATTTCCACCTCTTTCCTGCTATGATTTGAGACTAATGTCTCACACTAAATGCTCATGTTTTCTTCACAGACCAGTAAGCTGTGCAGCCACTGGTTTCACACAGTGAGGTTCCCCAGCTGCCAAGCCAGTCTGTTTCCATAGGATGTAACAAGTTTGCTCATGCTTCAAGGTGGATGGGAAGTTTTATTGTGCGCAGTTCTGGAAGGGAAAAGTAGATGATGAAGAGCTCTCCTGTCACATCTGTGGAATACCTGAAGGCTACAAGGGAACAGTAATAGATCTTCAAGGGTAAACAGTGGGAATGGAAAGTAGCAAAGGCCTTTACTTACTCTTCTGATTCTCCTCGAACCAGTGAAATCAGTCTTCAAAGGGAGATGGAAGCCTACCAGCCAAATCCTTTGACAGCTCCTGATTGTGCCTCTGGCTCAGTATTATTTTGTTTTATAATACATTGCAAATTTCTAGCATAAAACACTTCACCTTTCAGTTTCAGACATGATTCAGAGCTGTAAGTTGTTTATTAGTAATAATCTAATGCCGCATCATTTGTAATTGTAGGGACAACAGCAAAATGATTTCATAGGCACGAGTATTGTGAAGCCTGTAAGATATGCCTCTTGTGGAGAAACATCCCACTGAGCCAGCTTCATGTGCATTTATTATTCATTGTAATTTGCAGTTTGCTGAATTGCTGTAAAAGCCATTTGCGGTTTTACACTGCCTTTAAAAAGATGGTCACATAAAACGTTTTCCCTTGTCGTTTTTATTTTCTAAATTGTGATGTTGGCTTATTTATAGGTTGACAAGAAGAGCGATGTGACACACATAATGGGTTAAAAAACACATATGCAACAGGATCAATTTACAGGGCATTTTGGGATATCATAGAATTTTTCCAAGGCAATGAAACACAATAAATATATAGATTTCATCTTGAAGATGCATTCACATAAATCAAATTAGGACGATTAAAATTTTCCATAGCAATTTCTTTTTGTGGTTGTTGTTGTTTATTCTGTGGTTGTCTAATTTAGCAGTTTTCCAAAAGGAAGAAAGGAGTTTAAAATCAATAGTATGTTGTCGTTCTGATGATAAAGTGGTAATTAAGAAAGAACTGGTTTTTTCTCTTTGCACTCTTAGTTTTGTTGTTTTAACCTCACACTTTTTAAAATTAAATATTGGCAACTATTATGAAGAATGACATCTGTTACAATATGGTGTATTTTCATGACTGCCTTTTTTTTTTTTTTTTTTTTTTTTTTGTGGTACCAGGGATCGAACTCAGGACCTTCCACTTGCCAGGCAAGCGCTTATTCAACTGAGCTATATCCCCAGTCCATGACTGCCTTTTGTAAACTTATGTTTGTTATAATTCATAAAATATTTGCAAACTCCCAGTGGATTTGACGTCACATCCTGGAGATGCCGCTCATCTCCTGGCTGTCTTGAGAATTAGAGGCTCACGACTCTCCTCTCTTCTCTCACAGATTTTAAGGTGGAATAAACAGTAACTGCCTGTAAGGATTTCTTTGGCAAACTTAGGATATAATTTTTGATTTTACGTTTTGCTTACAATATTATTTCTGGCTGGGTGTGGTGGTGCATGCCTGTAATGCCATCACACTGGAAGCTGAGGCAAGAAGACGGCCTTGAGTTTGAGGCTATCTTGGGCTACATAGTGATTTCTAGGCAAGCCTGAACTACATAGCAAGACCCTGTCTCAAACAAAAGAAAAGAAAACAAAACAAAATGTATTATTTCTGTTCTTAATTGTTTGCCATTAGGGAGTAGCTTTTACAACTGTGGCTTTAAAAAATTACTGCATGCCTGAAAAATCGGCCAAGTTGATATTTAACCAATATATATCCTGTCTTTTCTATTTTTAAAATTTTCTTACCTGAAAATTCTTACACTGATAATAAGGTGCTAATCTTACAGTTATGGTTTGTAATGGTATTCTTGCAGTTTTGCACATTTATGTTGGTACTATCTGATATTTAAAGGAACATAACTACCAAATTTTCAATATAAATACCTAATAACCATCTTTGTCTGATTTTTATTTTTTTGCCTAGGATTTGAGTATGACTTAATAGTGTCATATATTTACTTTGGGGAAATAGTTAAATTACTGAATAAAACAGTTACTATGTATACCAGAGTGCTTTGTGAAGATATTTTATGTACTATAGGTCAAATAGATGTAGACACATCAGTCATTTGTCTAAAATCTATTTCTTAGCAGTCTCATTTTGAGTTGAAAAATTTGACCTGTTGACAAGTTTTCTTGACCAAGACAGAGTCTAAAATAATTTTAGTTAGCTTCAGCTGATGTAAAATTTAACAATTCTGTTCTCTTATAAATGAAATATTAAACATAAAATAATGCTATATAAACATGTTTCACTAATTATAATAGTCTAGACATTTTTCCATTAAAAACACTAAAAGCTTCTGTTTTAGACTTTGATATAGTTTCTCAACATAGCCATGATCTTTACTTTAACTGTTGATATTTTATTCATAATGGATTCTTGCATTAACTTTTATTTCTATAGATACCTATCAAATGTTCTTTGGATTACTGAGGATTTTTTAAAAGCTTTTTTCTCATCTCCATTTAAATTTATGGAGAGAAAAATATCACACTTACCTTTATAAGTTTGGCCCTAATGTATAACAGAATCACTGGTTTTGAGAAAAGTTATACATAAAAAATACAGATAATTGTTCAAAAATAAAATGTTTTGCTAAAAATAGGATGTTTGCATATTTTATATGAAACTCATTCATTCTAGTTCCAGTAAGCAGAGATTGCTTCCCTATGGTGGCTACACATAGATTCTGATAGAGAAGAGACATAACACACACACACACACACACACACACACACACACACACACTCATACACACACACACACATTACCATTACATTTTCTAAATTCAAGGGCACACATCACATACTCAAAACATTCTTTTCACAGGATTAATTTTTTATTTTGAGGTGTAGAAGAGTTAACATTTGTGAATACTCTTTCATTCAAAATAGTTCTGTCTTCTTTGTGTAGTATTACTACTATTTTTCTTCATGTAGTATTTTGGCAAACAAAGCCACTAGAATGTCAGCAATAGATGAGACATTAATTGAAACACTCATATCTCATCAGGGCTCAACCCTGCACCAGTCAGTGGTTACACAGCGGCAGTAAAGCCTGCTAGAGGTATCTGTAGCTCAGGGCAGAACTTCTCATCTCAGCTGTGGTTCGGAATCATCCAGAGACTGCTAAACAACACTGATGCCTGGGCCTCACCGAAGACTGGCTACCGAGAAGTTCTAGCCCTTCAGGCTCAAGCGTCAGTAGCATTTCAAATTTCCCCACATGTCGTACAGCACTGAAACTCACTGGTTTATCAAAACCAAGAGAGTAAAGTGAGGGAGGATGGGATGAAAGGGTTATCGAGAAGTGAAGTTAAATTATAAGGCAGCTAAGAAAAATTAGAGGAGATTAGGCGCCCAGGAAAATGTTTTGGGAGCCTGTACTTCGTCATAGCCCCGTTTCTGCCTTCACCCAGCATTACTACACTTACTTCACATATAGCCCTTTGAAATATGTCTTAAATGACATTTAGAAGTTAATGCTGTGAAGTATATAATAAGGATAGCCTTCATTGGGAGATATATATATATATATATATATATATATATATATATAAAATATACACATCCTATAAAAACAGAGTAAAAAGTGTTTTTCTTTCTTTCCCTTATTTCTTCTCTCAAGTGGAAAAAGCTCTTTCAGGCTTCTTTCCTTTTAGGTTTAAAACAAGCATAAGAATCAATTTCTAAACGACACAGATGCTGTGTTCAAGATTTATGCGGCAACATAAGCTGAGAAAATTGTTTCATAAAAGATTACACTATAGAGTCCAAGCCCAGAAACCCTTTATTTAACAAACTATCTGCCCAGCAATTATGACCAAATTGGTTAAAGCTGCTAAAATGATGACTATTATGTAAGGTCAGAGCACTCGCCGGTTTAACAACTGCCTTCGATAGCACAGCATGCAATGAAAAGCTTTTCCTTTAACATCATTTCCTCTAATTTGACTGAAATAGAGAAGTAGTTTTTACCGGAACAGGATTATGACTCTGAACACCTCATGGTGTAGAGAGAAACAGTGACTTCTCTGACCTTGGTCTTATCTTTTTCTATAGAGAAAAGGTTTCCAGGAGGTGTTTGAAAGGTAATACCTAATACTTTCTCTCTCTCTCTCCCAATCTCTCCCAATCTCAGTTTCCTTCTCTCTTTTCTCCTCTCTCCTCTGTGCACTGAGAAAATTGTTCCTTTTTTCTTTTGTCAAATCAAGCGTTCTCTCAAGAGCCATAGGTTAATATCACGGGCCATTGTATTCTTGTCTCTTTGGTCACGTTACTTTTGAAAAGGGAAATACCACTCCCAAGTCAATTCTCTTTCAGGCAAGAAGGTTAACCCATGATTTCAAAAAGGACAAGAGGTCAGCCCTTTAAAAATCAATAGTAAGTGGAGTGAAGATGCCTTTTTATGTACAGGGCCTCCTCCATTAAGAAAACACTCACCCACTTACAATAACTGAAGGGAAGAAAGGAAAAGTTTGTGTAAAGACTGTCAAGCACTCCTGCGAAGCCATGCTCCAGACATCTATACCTGTCCACATTAAATTCAAAGCTTTGACTGCTATAAGATAGTGACAAATTATAAATTGCTGCCAAATTATAAACTGCATTCTATTTTAAGAATATTATGAGGCTTATTTAGTGACAAACAAATGAACAAATAATATTAAAGAGAAAATACACATCTAAGTCCTACAAATTACCATATATATAATCTTAGAATGGAGAAAACTATACCCCAAGTTCTTCTGTAATTTTTGGAAATTTGAGTATTTTGAAATCTATTGTTTCTAAAGATAAATTGTTTGCCTGTCATAATAGGCTACCAAATACCTTTCTATGTGACTTTTCAGGATCCAAAGTGTGAACAGACTTGGTAAATACACAGACGCAAAGCATGCATTCCTCTTGGCCTGGAAAGTATAATGTAGTATTTGCTTTTTATCAAAGTCAGATGTGAATGGATGAATGTACTGGGACGAAACCATGAAATAGGTTCTCAGACCCTATTTCCTGAAACCTAGGTCTAACAAGGGAAGAATATTTTTTCTACTGGAATTGGTACTCAGGTTGGTGTGTTTATTTACTTTTCCATACATACCACTGTTAAAGGAAGCTACAACAATATTTTGGAAGATGTAAATCTGAGATAAACTCGCTTTGCTGAGGACTACTGCTCTGCAGAAAGCTATCACAGCCCAAGCTGAGTTCTTTCAGGGTGAGCCCTGTCAAGACTAACTTGTGCCTTGTCCAAACACAAGAGATTTGCTTTCTCAAATCTCTCTCAGGAGAAATGAGGCAACATCTTACAATATTTCTTTCTTATATATACTAAAATTAAGTCCCTATTTATGCTGACAATACTAAGCTCTCTCCGTCCCTTAAACATTCTCTTTTAAGTATGAAATGTAAAGTGAATACAGTATGGTTGTGTTCAAGTTATAGGATACCCGGATGGTGTTTCCTGTATCAGTATTTAGTTCATTTCAAATTCTTAGTGGTACCCTCTGCATTAAAAAGTGTTTTCCAAGGTAGACAGGTGGCAGCAGTAAATTTAATGAGAAATAAGGAGGTCATAAAGGCCATAGAAATTTTTAAAAAGTCACAGACATTTTAAGCAATTTTCACTGTTTCAAAAAGTAGGCTGGCATTTTCATCATATTTTGGCACACACATAGGAAGGAACACGATTTACAGAAAAGGAAAATGTCCATAGTATTTTAGCGGTTTGTAGCTTCAGAGCATAGGTTAGGGCAACCCTAAGTGGAGGAGAAAACTCTACCGTGCTTTCATTCAGCACTTGTTTATTGAACCTGACAGCTTCAACGTTAGGCTTAGCACTGAAGATACAGTAGTGAACAGAATAAGGGATTCTTTTGGCCTTAAATTAGCAAACACAGAAACTAAAAATCTAAGAACAAAAGAGACTGTGCAGATAATTCTGTAACAAGCAGTCCAGTGGAGTATCAGGTTAGTCCATGAGAGTCTGCATGATGGAGTGAGAAGGATCCAAATTCTAGTTCAGAACAGGATAAGGAGGGTCCAAAATAGTATTCAAAATCTGTGCGAGTAACGTAAAAGGTGGGAAGAGAAATTGGTTGCAAAATTGGAAGAATGCAAACAACTGAATATTGGGGTAGGATGTGCTTATCGACCTACCAGCATGAGGCACTTTCCATTGAAGCAGATGCGTACAGGGCTCTGATCCATCAAACAGGCAAACAATAACATGGGTAGATGACACCCGCAAGGTCACCAGCTCCTTTGGTGAAATGAGGGTTCTATAAAAATTCTCTTTCACACCTCATGGAAGAATACAGCAGCTCTGTTTTAAGCCAGTGTTTTAAAATACTATGGTTTAGTTGACAATTGCATATTATAAAACTAAATTAAAATATGAAGCAGATGTATACAACAAATTAGAATAAAGTTGCTCTTTTCTGGAACAGAGGATAAGATGGAAGAGTGAAGACAGCCCATCACTGTAATCTTCTCTGTAATCCTTCTACTGAGGAACCTCAGGCATTCTTTAGAAAACAATTTAAAACTTACAGCTATGAATCAATTTAAAGATTACAAACATTCCATGAAGTAGCAATAACTTCTTAGGGAATAACAGTTGTGAATTCTGCAATCAATTTTTCAATATGAGTTTCCACACATAAATATTAATTGCTGAACTAAGGATCTGGAGTGACGTTTAGGAGCTAACGAAAAATGTACTTCAAACAACAATTTAAACACAATAGCTGACATTCTGCAGGATGAGATTCTATGGTCAAGTTTATGACTCCTGAGATGGCTGTTTAGCCTTTGCGGAGTCACTCTGAGAGGTACTCCCTCAACTGGGAACTGTTTTTCTAGGACAACATATGATCGAAATTTTAAGTATGTTTCTTATGATTCTTGATGTGTGTGCTTAAGCTGAAATGAGTAAACTTCAAAAGTATGTTCTTAAATTTTGCAGCAAGCACCTTAAAGAGAATTTAGAGCAGTAAAAATTAAAGTAGTATTTGATTATGTAGATGTATATTTAAATTGGCCACCCTAGAAACATTTCTAACAAAAGCTGCATACATTAGTAAATGTTTTCATCTTGAAAGTATTTGTGTATTACAGTCAATTCATTTATCTAAGATACTGTAAAAATAAGCACATGACTTAGTTCATAATTCATGGAATATATTTATATACTAACTAGTCAGAGCCTCATAATCTAGCAAAACTAATAATGGCATGCACTCTGCATATTATAATTTTAAAATTAGGCCTATAACGTGGGCTTGAGTTTGAATTTTAAGCTTTCATACATGTTGTGAGGTATATAGTCTGAATACTAATAAACTCAAGGTTAACCATTATTAGAGATCACCTTTTTTTTTTTGCTATGATAGAAAAGTAGTGAATTTAGTGTTAGAGAATTCTAGGTTAGATTCTTTTCCTGGGCACTCGCCCAGAACTTTGTCCTCTGCGTCCCTCCCCTGGCTAGCAAGGACAGTGATTACGAAGGCCCTGTTAGGACAGATGAAGAATTCTATGTGCTGCAGCTTCATGTAGCGTTACTTATGCTAGCTGTGAGGAGGGCTCACAGCATTCTTATGACTGCAGACACATTTTTTAAAAATTTTCTTTAATATATGAGCATTGCAACTAAATATCTCTATTTTACCTATTTCGTGAAAGTTAACTAAATATATAGTAATTTCAGAAAAATAGGACGAATACTTTCACATCCAGTTTTCTTTTTTTTCTCCAACAACTCAGTAATCATGGGTCGAAGGGTGTCAAAAAGATTTCAAAGTGAGATGTTAAAGTCTACAGCTGTATAAATGTGTAAGTGCAGGAAGCTCAGGAGTTTTGCCACTTTTAATTATCAGTGCTTCTCCGCTGTTACCCACAAGCACATATTTTTGTTTTGTTTTGCAATTCTTGGTTATTTTTATAAGCTCCGCCCCAGTCAATTCTTCATTCAGGGCATTTTATAGTGTTACTGTCTTTAAATGTCATTTCTAATAGTGGCTGTTGGCCTTTATGCAGTTCTGGCCAGGGTAAAATGTAGCCTGATTCTCCTTTTCCCAGACCCCTAGAAGTCACAGTTCAGCCTTTGGAATCATGAATGTCTACGGGAGAGGACAAGGATTCACACTGATTTCTTCCCTTTGTTTACTGTTACACGTCAGCCAATGAAATTCGAGCTCTACCCTGTTTCTGTGGTAGAGATTTCCAGTCCCAAGTATTCAGATTATTCAGATATACAGCAAAGTACGAGTGAGAGTGCTTAAAGGAGGGGTGTAGCTTTGCACAGAGAGCAGCTGACTGTGGTTCCACCAATTCATTACGAGTTGGAGAAAATTTCATAAGCTCGGAAGTTTACTCCATCACACTGTTTGTGAGGTCTTTAAATCTAATTCATGACAGTCAGGAAAAAAAGCTGCATTTCCAGTATACCTCTTGGGTGAACCTATAACTGAACTAACCACAATACTTGAATTGGAATATTCAATGTGCTTCCTGTTTCAACATGTTTAACCTAATATATCGTAGTATGTTTCACTCCATTTCTTATGTTTAATTTATATATTTATCAAAAAGATTGGAAGTTCAAAGTTGAGGAATTACACTTTGGAAAGTTTGGCACAGCTGTTCCACGTTACAACTTTGTGATGAGTTCTAGAATATAAACTTAAGTAAAAAAAATTGAACATTAATTTACCACATGCCAGAGTTCTTTAATCTCAGCAAGAATTCTGCAATCAAATATTATTATGCCTATTTAATAGATGGGAAACCAGGACCCAGTGAGATGACTAAATTTGTCATGGTCATATAGGTAACATTTAAATGAAATATGAACCAACTCAATCTGACTTTAAGGTTCACAGATCATTCATCACGGTATTATGTCTCCCGTTCCTCGCTTGCTGATTGCAGCACACTTCAAATAAAGGAATGTACCAGCACAGCCAACAGTAGGCCAAGAATACCCAAGATGGTGAGGGGTCTAGAATATATGAAAGCCTGAGGATGTTCTACATAGAGGTTAATTATTAATTCATTTGTTCAATACCAGACGTAACAAAGTCTCTTGTTAGAAGTTGGGATGAAAGCAAATGATCACAGTAGAATCTGTGTCCTCAATAGGATACTATTATTCTAGAAAAGGGATGGAGACAAATTCTCAAAGTCAAGTTGAATAGCTTGGATTTAACCTTAAATCTAGAGGGAATCAATGACATTTATAAGTTGGGAGAGATAACATGCCCAAGTCAGCATTTAGACAGACCCTCTAGCAGCAGTATACAGAAGTAAGTGGGAATGACTTAGAGCAAGTGGGCTGGAAGTTGGGCCACTTATCCACGGTAAATGAGAGTAACAGATCGAAATAAAATTCAGTGCAGTTATGGTCATTACTGAATAGATGGAGAATGTGAGGTAACTTCAGGAGCTTAGGAAGACCTCTAGGTTTCTTTCCTTTTTTATTTTAAAGATAAAAAACTAACAAAACAACAATGAAGACAACATCAAATCAACACAAAAGCAAGAAAAATGATACATGAACTCAAAACAAAAATGATAGGAATTAGCAAATGATAGCTACATTACATACTGTTACCTTCAACAAAGCTGCTCAGTCCACCAGACACAAGAATGTAAGATTAATCAAACAATCAAAGACAATAATGGTAATACAAAAGACAGCAACAGTAATAAAAAAAGCACAAAAAACATTGGAAATGATGCAGAGCTTCACCATACAAGATGATGAGTTCAACAATTGTTTTTATGCTGCATATTGTTTTCAGATCAGTTGTTCTGACTATTAGATTGAAGCATGCAAAATTGATCAAGAAAAAAGAAAATTTTAAGCATTGACTGTTCCTTTCAATAAACCAGACATCAGCAATACACCTATCCCAGCTATCCTTGTATATACGTATAAATTTTTTTTTCATTTTAAAAAGAAAAAACTTCAAAATAACAAAAACAAATACATAAACAAAACAGCATAGAGAACAATAAAAATGATACAGAATTTCAAAACAAGGTGATCGGATATTAACAATGGTTGTTATTAACTAAGTCATTTCATAAATGCATAGGTCAGTTATTACAAAGGAATGCAGACATAGTACCTGGTTTATAAGAAAGATGACAAGTCCAGTCACAATGTAGACACATTTGCACCTGGTATACGACAAGGAGGTGTGAGTGTTTACTAGGTAGTTGGAAACAATGAATTGGAAGCATGAATAGTAATTAAATAAAAAATGTGGGTGAAATTACCAGTGGTATTAAAGTAAACTACAGTATTTAGAAAATAATTAGACTACGTTAGGTCATTCCATTAACAATATTTAGGACAAATACCCAGAGCATATATGGAAGTACCTTTTAATTCACTATAACAAAGTATTTAATAAACATGTTTTGAAATGGGAAGGGGCTGCCTCTGGAAACTTCTAGTAGCATTCAAAGAGAAGGAAGGAAAGAAATTACAGATCTCAAATGTGAGTTCTCTGCTTCTTCCAGAGCAGAGTTTGCAAACTAGTCTGTGGAAAATACACACATTTCAAATGCTGGCAGTAAATTCAGCATTTTTAATTTAGCCAAGTCAAATTTTTGCCTTAACTGTGAATTCATAATGAATTCAGGTGACCCTTTCTGTGAGATTTATAGGTTCTCTCCACTAAATATAATCCCCAATGTTCAAATATATAATAATTTAAGTTTTCCCATATTTAGACATAAGTATTTTATTTTCCACTGACCAATGTATCTTTTGCTTAAAGTTATCCGAAATCACATTGATTATTTACCCCATACTTCGAATAACCTCTCTACTTTACTCAGACTGTTGATTATCCATCAGCTCATTAAATTGTACCTGAAGTCTCCATAAATAAGCTTGGAAAGGATGGACTTCTCATTTTCTATAGGAGAATTATTTTTTATGCTTGTTACATGCTATTGTATATTTTTTAAAGAGAAAATATAACAAAATGACACAATAAAGACAAAAATAAAACAACACAAAACCAATAAAAATGATACAGGATTTTAAAACAAGATGATAGGAATTAACAATGGTTGTTATGTTACATATTGTTATCTTCAGTGAAGTTGCTCAGATTATTAGATATAAGAATGCAAGATTGATCAAACAATTAAAGAAAATAAAAAGTGATAAAAGAACATTAGAAATGATACAGAGCTTCACTAAACAAGATGGTAGGAATTCAACATGGTTTATGTTGTTTTATGTCTTTGTTTTTATTATTTTCTCTTTAAAATAAAAAGAGAAAAAATATATATGTATATACAAGGATAGCTGGGATAATTGTATTGCTGATATCTATTGGTTTATTGAAAAGAAAAATCAATGCTTAAATTTTTTTCTTGACCAATTTTGTATGCTTATATCTGGTTATCTGAGCAGCTAATTTGAAGATGACAATATGCAACATTATATTTTTTTAAACTATGAACTCCTTAAAGGTATTGATAATTTATACAATTTCATATGATATGTATATGCATTATGTGATATATATTCTACATAATATTTAATGTGGAGTAAAGTGATTTGAATGAATAACAAGATAAATATTGAAAGATTGTGTAACTAGATAAACATTTTTGTGCCAAGACCCAAGCGGCAGACACAGAGAATTCCCGTTTTTTAGTTGTTCATTAGATTCCAAAAGATAATTGTTATTGATCCTTCACTGTTTATAAATTGCTTTCCAATGCCTGCTAAACAACGCTCAAAAACAAACAAATCACTTTTCAAGATGAAACAGGAAGACATAGCTGTAAACGCCCTAGGTAGTTTCAGACCTATAGAAAGCAAATACAGGAACCCGTGCAGTCCAAACTATCCTGAAGGTCACCTACTTTCCATAATTAGGTGTCTGACTAGGAATTGAATCACAAGGTTTCCTCCACTCAAACTGACGCCAATTAAATGCATGTAAATAGATAGTGCACGTTACCATCCTTTCATAAACTGCTACAGTGTTTGATACTTGGTGTTTCAGCTATATGTTAATTGTACAACTGTCCACAGTTGATATGAAAGCTGTGTATTTACTATATAATCATTCTATTAGTGTTCTGCAGACTCTGACAGTTAGTATTGTAGGTTGAATGACATGTCCGATCCCATGAAATTTCATTGTTTTTATGTAACTTGATAATAGTTAAATCCTGTAAAATATTTTCATAAAGATTTACAAATCTGAAAAAAAAATACAGCTTGCCTCAGAAAACTGTGGTCTGATTTTTGAATCAGCAAATATGACCATGTTCCATGGAAAGTTCCTGGTTAGACAATTTACACATGGAATCCCAAAAGCAATATTTTTTTTCATTCTTTCAAATTGCATGAGTTGGCACATCAACAATATGGTATTTCATATCAGCCTGCACACAATTTATTCACTGCTGCAAGGAGACGAGACCCTCTAGGGAGTGTCCCAAATCTGTGTAAGTTACCTCTTACTATATTTTCCATTTAGCTACAGCTGACAGATGTGACAAAATTAGAAGCAGCCCAGCAACTCCCCTAAGTGGGCCTAGAGAAGCAATTTCCACAGCTGCAGAGAAGAAAGACTGAGAATTATTCCACACTCAGGTTAAATTATTTCAAGTTAATTTGCACTTGAAGTTCTCTCTCTAAAGACACCTTTATTCTTCAATGTATCATAGAGCTGTTCTGAGCTGAGTCTATTTAGGTTGAAAACAACACTTTAAATTGGAAAGCAGCCAACACCGAAAGGAGGTACAAAGATTAGGGAATTTGCAGATTTCAGAAATGGTCATGTGAAGAGAGAGCAATCTCAATTACAGAAACTAACAGTTCTAATAATTTTAAATAGTTACCAAAAATTTCAGAATTAGGTCAGGTTTTAGATACAGCCCAAATTTAGCTTCATTCTATATAAAAACGGTTTAAAATACAAGCAAAGCTGTAGGTGATTTGAAATGCTACTGATTTTGTTGTTATTGTTTGTTTTTGAATTTACAATGCCAAGATACCTTAACACTGCCAAGAGCCAGGTAACTAATTAAGAGCCAGAAAAGCCCAATAGAGCAAATTTGCGCCCCCTGTCATACTAATAAGATAGCGTGACTTCCGTGCTCAGGGTACTGTAGCTGGGTGCTGACCTTGAGGGGTGCAGTCCCAGCTTCTTTCAAAGCATTGCAGACTGGTTCCTAAAAGGCAGTGGCTTTTCTTCTTTTTCTCCAAAGTAGCATATCTCACACCCATAGAGAAGATGAAGCACACAAATACACTTGAAAATAAATATAATCCCCCATTGCCTTACAATTCTTCTGTTTACATGATGTCTTTTCTTTTCCCCAGCAAAACCAGGAAAATCTTGTAAGAAAATGCCCTTCCAATAAAAACTACCAATTTGTTTTGTACTTTTCAGGACATTCAGCTATTTATTAATACTGATTATTCATTTTTCAGTTTGTTTTAGACTTTTGACTTTATGAATGCTAATCCCTTAACATATGCACTCAAGGTGAAATATAAACATGCATGATTCCAAAAAGTGTTAAAAGTCAGGTATGTGAGTTACCTTAAATGTTAATTATGGTGATAAAAGTGCATCCTACATAATCACGGTGTATGATTCTTTTATTGTCTTCAAGTTTATACTTAGAATATACCCCTTTGGATGCTGGCAGAGATTTTTTTTAATAGTGTAAGTTTGTGAAACATAATAAATGCAGTTGTGTAGATACACCTACTCCACCTTCAGGCCTTCTCCTTCCCCTCGTCCTCTGCTCCCTCCTGTCTCGCCAAGCCCGATTCCCAGCACATCCTCACAAAGTCCATCTCCCTGTTTCCTATCATCTCTGTTTGATATTTGGAAGCAGCTCTTCTCCAAGGTGACATCGTCAGCTTCCCACTTTCACATCTGAAGTGAGGCAAGTTACCACATGCCTGGCTTCTGGAGCTCAAGGAGGTAGACAGTGCTGTGAGGGTAGCTGTAGTCTGCACTGATGGACGTGTCAGGGTGAAGCACTGTGGATGTACACATGGTTGGCTGCCCCATCCCAACACAAGCTGTCCTGCTCTAGACAAAATGTAAAACCTCCCTTATCTAAAGGGAGTGCTGAACAGTGTACAAGAAGAACGTTCTTAAATGTACACAGGAATAGAATTATTTCACATTGTATAAACAGGTATAGTAATTTCATGTTTATAATTATTAAAGTTTTAAGGTTCTAATAAACTGACTACTTTCTGAGAACGACAAAGCCTACAATATGCTAAAGATAAGATACTGTACTTGTAGGTACAGTGTCAGAGCTGAAAATCAGGTTATGTATCTCTTGTTAGGTCAAATCCCTGCAGGCTTCCATCTCATGGGAAAGAAAGAAGAAAATTTATCAAATAGTGTACTATTTCTGTAATAACAGTACAAAAATAGTTAAGGGCAGTTCAAACCCATTGTATGATATTGAAAATGTCTTAAAGCCTTTGGAAAGTACTTCAATTTTTATGAAATTCTGTGTTTTCCCCAATAAAAGTATTAATAAGAAAAAAATAATTCACATCTTACACTAAGATTACTAGCTCAAATTAACCATTGATACATATATCAGTGTCAGAGAAAAATAATTTAAAGCATACAAAATGATGGCTCCTTCATGTGTAGTCACTAAAAATTATCAACGGTTAAAAATGGACTTTGTTGTTGTTTGCCTGTTTTGTTTTTTGTCTTTGGATTTTTGGTTTTTGTGTTTTTTCTGTTGTTGAGAGGATTAATTGTCTGACTAAATTTGCATGTCTGTATATGGGTTCATATATTTACACTTCGAGGATATCAATGGATAAAGCAATAACCACTGTTGAGACCATGTCACCTTGTCTGTAGATCAGTTGTGATTGTACTATTTTTTATGCTAATTGGTGTCTGTTTGTCAATATGTTTTTGTACTTTTATTTAAAAAAAAATGGACTTTGTGTGTTTTCATGTCATGCTTGTTTATATATAGATCTTTCTGAAAATAGATGGACTAAGTGAACCTTTGAACTCTTTTCTAAAAGTTGTGATAATTTATTTTGATCTTAATAACAATCTTATGTTGAGATTGTTGCACTTTGGATTTCACGGCTGTTTGCACTCGCTGCCTCATCTTGAGGATTCTCATATTCATGATTACTGCAGACCAAAAAAATAAAATAACTGACTTCATCTACAAATAATTCCAGTTTCATATTGGAAAAAATGGGAAATTTTAAAGAACTACTCCTACTTAAATTTTTATGCTTAGGTTGTTTGTACGATCTTATTTAAAGCAATGTGGTATTCAACTTTTTTATTATTTTAGAAGAGAAACAGTGTATCTTTTCTTCATATATTTAGTTTTAAAAATTATTTATGCAATTCCCATTACTTTGGATACTGCTTACATAATTTAAAATAATGATATTTGCATCAAAGTTTCAACATGCAATACCACTCCTTAGGACCTGAGCTGCATGTTTTCTTGCCTGAGACCAAGGCACAGTTTCTAACTCAGGTTTTTACCTGAGACCAACGTAGATTTAAACTGCTGAGCATATGGTAAGTACACTATCAGGGGCTGCACACAATTAACTTGAAGTAATGTATGTATTTTCAATATTTAAATCTCTTTTTAAAGATTTTCAAATCATTTCAAGATTCATACATATGGATTCTTTCTAAGATTTATTTCCCTTATTCTGCAAACCATTTGTTTTACCTTCAATATCAGAACACTTCTAAGCTGTACATAGCGCTATAATTCATTAGAAGGATGTTTTTAAAAACAGAATATAAAGAAACATTTCAAATTTTAAGATCTTTTTTCCCCTCAGCTACATTCTAGCTGGAAACTGAAAGGATCTCACACTGATTGTTTCTGTGTGTGTTGTTTGCTTTTTGCTTTCAGGGCTTCTCAAAA
>PVLD010023169.1:0-27967 GCA_004027595.1 Dinomys branickii | reverse complement strand
AATGCAGTACTCACAAAAATTAGCTTTTACTGGATACCTCTGAAAAATCTCTGTAGAGACGCTGGGTGTGGTGGCACACGCCTATAATCCCACCTAGTCAGAAGGCTGATGCAGGAGGAACAGATCCAAGGCCAGATCAGGCAATTTAGTCAGACTGTCTCAAATTTTAAAAATACAGTTAGTTGTAGTGGCTCACACCTATAATCTCAGCACTATGGGCAGCTGAGGCAGGAGGATCATGAGTTCAAGGCCAGTCTGAGCAATTTAGACACTTAGTGAGACCCTGTCTCAAAAATAATACCAATAACAGTAAATGGCTAAGAGGGCCAGAGAGATAGCGCAGTAGCATAGTGCCTGCCTGGCAAGCACAAAGTCCCAAGTTCAGTTCCCGGTACAAAAAAAAAAAAAATAAAAGAACAATAAATGGCTAGGAGGTAGCTCAGTGCAAAGGCACTGGGTTAAATCCTCAGTATCACAAAAATTAAATAAATAAAAAGGGTGGCGATGGAGTTCGGTGGTAGAGTGCTCATCTAGCATGTGTGGGGGTGGAGGGCTGGCTTGGTCAGCAGATCCTTTCTATACCTATACAGTTCAAGATTAAAAAAAAAAAGAAAAGTATTTGCAATCCTTTAAAGAGATGCCAAGCCAGGTGTGATTCTCAGCAAGGTGTGGTGGTACATGCCTATAATCCCAGCACTCTGGAGGTTGAGGCAGAAGGATTGCTATGAGTTCAAAACCAGCCTGGGCACTGGGCGTGGTGGCGCTTACCTGTAATCCCAACACTCGGGAGGATAAGGCAGGAGGATCCTTGCAAGTTCAAAACTAGCTTGGGCTACAAAGTGAGCCCAAGGCCAGCCTGAACTGCATACCGAGACCCTGTCTCAAAATGACCAAAAAAAAAAAAACAACAGTCTGGGCTACAAAGTGAGTTCAAGACCAGCCTTAACTGCACAGTGAGACCCTGTTTCAAAGACAGAAAAGAAACAGAGCTGCCAATCATTTCCCAAGCATGGTGGCACATGCCTGCCTGTAATCCCAGTACTTGGGAGGCTGAGGCAAGAGGATTGCTGCAAGTTCAAGGCCAGCCTGGGCTACAAAGTGAGTTTAGGCCCATCCTGAACTACATAGGCAGATCCTATCTCAAAAAAAAAAAAAAAAAAAAGTTGTCAATCCCAATATACAACTAAATTGAATTAAAGCTCAAGTGATGGTAAGAACACCAAAGGGACATATGTATGGTGCCTTCCCCCTAATCCTCAAAATGACTGGTACATCTTACGCTGTGCAAGAATATTTAGGTTGTGTGTGTTGTGTGGGGAGTTGGAGAAAAGGGATAAGTTGTTACACGCTCGTACTGATGGGCTAGCACATGGTAGAAAAAGTAAAAAGCCAATATCCTAAAAAAGTTTCGCACACACAGACAAAATGAGACAGCAAACTTGTGAATCAAGGATGATTTGGCATCTTTAAATGCAGAGCCAGTTTTCTTCCAGTGCCAAAGCCCATGGCTTCTCCTGTAGATAAAATGGCACTGTTCCTGAAAAAGCCCTGGACGCTGTTTCCCCACAATCCTATAATCTGTCAGAAGACAGAAAACACAAAAAAAGGCTGTGCCAGCCAGAAAAAGCAAATTATAACCAACACAGAGCCAACACTTGACTTCAGACAGAAGGAGGTTTTCTATGTATATTTGGAAGGAGAGACAAAAGAAGCTTACCATCACTTAAATAACCAAGGCAAGCAATTAATTTAACCAAACACCATCTTTGAATTACCATTTGAGGCAACAGCCTGCCTTCCCATATCCACAGACTTGGTAAGTATTTGCCACAGGGTGTGGTGACCCACACCTGTAATCCCAGCACTCAGGAGCCTGAGGCAGGAGGATTGCCATGAGTGTAAAGCTGCACTACACAACAAGAGCCTTTCTCAAAACAAGTGTTTCCAATACTTTAGAGTTGCCAATCATAGTCAGGTATGGTAGTGCATGCCTGTAAATCCAGCACTTGGGAGGCTGAGACAGGAGGATTATTGAGTGTTCAATGCTAGCCTGAGTTTATACACAATGAGTTAAGGACCAGTCTGAAATACATAGACAGACCCTGTCTCAAAAAAAGAAAAGCTGTCAATCACAATATACAAAAGCTATTGCAAGTCAATAAAAGACAAAAAGACAAAGGGTAATATATTCAAAGTATAAACAAGTAAATTACAGAAGAAATATATAAAGCAAAAATAATTACATACACTGTATTCTACCTTGTAAAGTAGTAGTTGAAGGTGATTTCTCCAAAAAGTTCTAAAGGTATTTTGTCTTAACATTGCAAACTTCCAGAGAAACTTTAGCTACTCCAAATGAGCAAAATAAAATGAAATAAAATAAAATAAAGATAAGGATGTCTAGCATAAGCAATACACAGTTGTAAAATTATTGAAGATAGCTAGGCATGGTGGCACACGCCTGTAGTCTCAACTACTCAGGAGGCTGAGGCAGAATTGTGTCAGCCTAGCAAATCAAAGCTAACTTTGGCAATATGTTAAAACCATTTAAAAAAAAAGCTTTCTGAAGCTGGGCATGGTGGTGCAAAAACCTATAATCCCAGCAGTCAGGAGGCTGAGGCAGGAGGATCTCTGCAAGTTCAAGGCAGAATGGGCTACAAAGTGAATCCAAGGTCAGCCTGATCTGCATAATGAAAGCTTGTCCCCAAAAGACCAACTAGCACTTGGGAGGCTGAGACCAGAAGATCACTGCAAGGCCAATCTAGGCTACATAGTGAGTTCAAGGCCAGCCCGGACTACATAGTGAGACCTTGTCTCGAAAAGAAAAGAAAAGAAAAGAAAGGAAAGGAAAGGAAAAGAAAAGAATAGAAAAGAAAAGAAAAGAAAAGAAAAGAAAAGAAAAGAAAAGAAAAGAAAAAGAAAGAGAGAGAGAGAGAGAGAGAGAGAGAGAGAGCGAGCGAGCGAGCGAGCCAGGTATGGTGGTGTGCAACTATAATCCCACACTCCAGAGGTTAAGGCAAGAGTATCATCAAAGAGGAAAAAAACCCAAGCCTTTCATTTGTCCTTCAGATAAAGAGCTAATGAATTATAAGGTAACACAAATTCCAGGAAAAAAGACTCAAATCCAACCTGTGTAAAACTAATATCACTGCCGGGCGTAGTGGTGCATGCCTGTAATCCCAGCACTCAGGAGGTTGAGGCAGGAGGATCATTGCAAGTTTGAGTCCAGCCTGGGCTACAAAGTAAGTTTAAGGGCAGCCTGAATTACATAGCAAGACCCTGTCTCAAAAAACAAAAAAACAAAAAACAAAACTAAAATCACCGATATCTTCATATGATTTTGTTCTAACATTAGTAACATATGGATGGGTCCCTATACCAAAAACAACACAAAGATCCTAAATGAGCTGCCAGCAGCATAAAGTTCTGAGGATGTCAGCAGTCTATCACTTAACTATTTCACCTTTCCCTTAGCAGTTTTAGACTACTTTCTGATTTTCCTCTATTGTTAACGTCACTTTA
Organism: Dinomys branickii; assembly: GCA_004027595.1. NCBI lineage: Eukaryota > Metazoa > Chordata > Mammalia > Rodentia > Dinomyidae > Dinomys > Dinomys branickii. The sequence goes on along the minus strand of PVLD010023169.1, from coordinate 24,445 downwards.
GAGGCTGAGAAAAAATTTAGCTCAAGAGATTCAAATTTGAAGCATTTTTCAAGTACATTACAGTTTAATGATGCCAGTGATTCTATATTTAGAATCAGGTGTGGAACAAAGAGTGCTAGTTTTGCCTGAAATGGCACCATGTGACTCTTCAAATCCTCATTAAAACAATCACCTAACCCTGCATTAAAGTGTCTCTATGGGTAGTCTACAATAAATGTTTTTCAGTATTTTTGAATGGTGTTATTAATTGGCTGTGATCCTTAAAATATGGAAAATAAACCACTCCCACCAGTCTCTTAATTATTTTTCACTGTTATTACATAGTACGGGATTCATATTCTTCCTTGAACTCAAAAGCCAAAACAATAACTCTTATAATAGCCCAAGCATGGTGACATATCCCTGTAATCCTAGCACTCTGGGAGGCTGATGCAGAAGGATCACAAGTTCAAACCCAGCCTGGGAAATTTAGTAATTTAGTAAGAATCAGTCTCTAAAAAGGGCTAGGCCACACACAGTGTCACATGCCCGTAATCCCAGTCCTTGGAGACTGAGGCAGGCGGATCACTGCAAGTTTGAGGCCAACCTGGACTATACAGTGAGTGAAGGCCAGCCTGAACTACAGAGCAAGTCCCTGTCTCTAAGTACATAAATAAAGATGTAACTCAGTGTAAAGGTCATGGTTTCAATCCTCAGTACCACCAAAAAACCCCCAAACAATAAAAACTCTTATAAGAGAAACCATCTAAAGTGATATTATGGTAAATCTTCAGGGAAGTATCTCTCTTTAACAAGTTGTTTCATTATGGTTCCATAACTGTTACATTCCAGAAATGAGGGTAGCAATAACTTTTCCCAAATTCTAAGCTATTTTTTCCTAAAATAGTACCTATAAAAACATATCACCTTTCTGACAAGAACTCAAGGCCTCTAACAGACATCATGCTGCTAATTTTCACAACATCTCAATGAAGAACTATTATTTAGCATTTATATCACACTTTAACTTGCAAAAGTGTTTTACAATTATTTTCACTAGTAGTCATGCCTCACAGCCATCTACCCTGAGCTAAGCTGGTCCTGTTCTGTTATCCTCATCTGACAGCTTAGAAAAAAAAATGTATCCTAAGACCAAGGTCAAGCCAATCTCTTTTTCCAAGATCAGGGACCTAACTCTTGAATCTCATTCACTCACAAGCCAACTGTACTGCTCCTCACAACACAAGTAAAAACAAAGTAGGTGTGTTAGTTACTTTTCTCCTTGCTGAGACAAAATACCCAACACCCACAGGTTAAGGAAGGTTGATTTAGCTCACAATATGTAGAGGTTTCAGTCCATAATCAGCTGGCTCCAAGGCAGAGTGGCACATGGCAGAGGGACAACAGAAATCAGCAAAAACAATAAGCAGAAGGGGAAACAAGCCTCTTTCTGCCTTAATCCACTATGAATCAATCACACTCTAGATTCAGCCACCTCCGAAAAGCCACTCCCCATGACTGCACAAGCCTTTGGGGGGGACAACTAGACACAAACCTAACAGTAGGGTTGTTTGTGTATGTGTGTGTTTCCTTTTTGCTAGGAATGATTGCACACCCCTGTAATCCCAGCACTAGGGAGTCTAGGACGAGAGGATTGCCTCAACTTCAAGGCCGGCCTGGGCTACATAGTAAGACCCTACAAAAAAGGAAAAATAAAAAGAATACACAGCAGAATGAGCCAGTGTGAGAATAAAATCAGATATAGAACACAGGACTGCAGTTAGCAATCACGGAAAGAAAATTTTCTTAAAAATAGCAAGAGTTCATAAAACAATCAATGCAACATCTGCTAGATGATGCCAAGAAGAATAACATAAGGTTGATCAGAGTCAATGAAAAACCAGGAGATGAACAGAGAGTGGTGACGCATGCCTATAATCCCAGCGCTCAGGAAGCTAAGGCACGAGGATCCTTGCAAGTCTGAAACCAGCTTGGGCTACAAAGTAAGCTCAAAGCCAGCCTGAACAGCAACGTGAGACCCTGTCTCAAAAAGACAGAAAGAAAGGTCCTGAGTTCGATTTCCAGTACCAAATAAATACATAAAAATAAAAGCTGTTAGAGAAAAGAAGTAAGTCACATATAAAGGAAAGCCCATCAGAATCACAACAGACTTTTCAACACAAACCCTCAAGTCAGAGAGAGTTTGGAGTGAAGTACTTCAAGCTCTGAAAGAAAATAACCTCCTGGCTAGGTGTGGTAGCACAGGCCTGTGATCTGAGCCCTTGGGAGATTGAGGCAGGAGGATCATCATGAGGTCAAGGCCAAGACTGCATTACATAGTGAGCTTAAGGCCAGAGACTGAACTACATACTCAGACCCCATCTCAAAAAAAACAAAGAGAGAAAACAACAGAACCTCCAACCCAGACCCTGTCTCTAAAAGACCAAAAAAAAAAAATCAATTAGAACCATCAACGCGCATGGTGTCAATTCACCAATCAAAAGAAATAGACTGGCAGACTAGATGAAGAAGCAAGGCCTATGATCCTAGCACTTGGGAGGGTGAGGCGGGAGGAGCGTTGCAAGTTCAAGACCAGCCTGGGCTATGAAGTGAGCTCAAAGCCAGCCTGAACTATACAGTGAGACCCTATCTCAAAAAGACAAAAAAAAAAAAAAAAAGAAGAAGAAGAAGAAGAAGACCCCACAATATGCTGCTGCATATAAGAAACACATTTAATTCAAAATGAAATTCACAGACTGAAAGTCAAAGGATGGAAAACAATACTCCATGTGACAGGAACCTGAGAAAAGCAAAGGTAGCTATTCTATTTGCAGACAAAGTAGATTTCACGCCAAGATTGACTAAGAGAGACAAAGAAGGTCACTACATCCTTATAAAGGGAACAATCCAAGAGGAACAGATAATAATCATAAATATATGTGCACCAACATACCCAATTATATAAAATATATTAATGGACATGAAAAAATAAACATTAAAAATAAATAAATAAATACACGCTAATATAATTTTTTTTTGTTTTATTTGGGGGTGGTCTTTTTGAGACAGGGTCTCACTATGCAGTTCAGGCTGGTCTTTTTTTTTTTTCAGGCTGGTCTTAAACTCACTTTGTAGCCCAGGCTGGCCTCAAACTCGCAACACTCCTCCTGCCTCAGCTTGTGCCACCACGCCCAGCTCAGCACTAGTACAATTGTTATAAGGGACCTCAATACCCCACATTACAAACAGATCAACTAGACAGAAACAATGTGAGTGAAAGCTTTCACAAATAGATCAACTACAATGATCTAAACAGATCTAACTGAAAGTTTTCACAAATAGATCAACCAGACAAAAACAACAAGGAAATATCAGAACTGAACCAAAGTTCTGAACAAATAGATTTAATAGATGTCCACAGAGTATTGTACTCCATTACATCAGAATATACATTCTTCTCAGCTGCACTAGGCAAGTTCTCTAAAACGGACCATATACTAGCTCATAAAACATGCTTAAGTAAATGCAAAGGAACCTAAACTATCCCATGCATATCATCAGACCATAGTGCAATGAAATTGAAAATCAAGGGCAAAAGAAACTACAAGAACTTCATAAACACATGTAAATTAAATAATACCCTCCTGAACAACCAATGGGTCACAGATGAAATTAAAGTTTCCACAGTTAAATAATAATCCCAGTAAAACATACTGGAGTGCCAGGCATGGTCACAAATGCCTATAATACCAGAACTTGGGAGGCTGAGACAGGAGGATCCTTGCAAGTTCCAGACCAGCCTGGGCTATATACCAAGACCCTGTCTCAAAAAAAAAAAAAAAAAAAAAAAGGATACTAGCAAATAGAATGTAGCAAACCATCAAGATTATACACCATGATCAAGTAGGATTAATCCCAGGGATGTTAGGATGGTTCAACACATGCAAATCGATAAATATAATACATCACATTACCACAACTAATGCCAGGCACACACCTGTAATCCCAGCACTTGGGAAGCTGAGGTAGTTAAGTTCCAGACCAGCCTGGGCTACAAAGTGAGCTCAAGGCCAACCCGAACTGTATATTGAGACCTTGTCTCAAAAAGACAAAAAGACAAAAAAAAAAAAAGAAAAACCACAACAAGGACAAAAACCACATGATCATTTTGATAGATGCGGAAAAAGCATTTGATAAAGTCAAAAAGCAATTCATAATAAAAAAACTCTACAGCAAATTGGAAGAAATGGTCTTTTCCTCAATCTGATAAAAATGGACAAAACCTGAAAGCCATCACTATAAAATAAGGAACAAAACTGGGCTCATGAGAAAGCAGGAGTATCGGTACTTTCTGTTGGCTGATTAGCTCCAACCCTGTATTAGATCTCAGGATTATATGGGTAAAAAAAAAAAAAAAAGTTAACCACTGTAAAATAATCCTCCTTTAAGGGCTGGGGATATAGCTCAGTGGAATAAGCGCCTGCCTAGCAAGCTCAGGGTCCTGAGTTCGATCCCCAGTACCGCCAAAAAAAAAAAAAAAAAATAGGATTATATGGGTGCTTCTGATCACGTTAGGCACTTTTCTGATATAAACAGTAATGATTACATAGCAGCCAAAAACTAAATATAAAACAAAATCAGAGTTTTAATAAACAAGAGGTTGCTAAAATTTCAGTATGTAAAAAGTTCTTCCTGTTCATTAATTTTCCAGATATCCTATGTTCTTAAAGGAGTATCATTCCCATGGAAATTGAGTCACTTAAAATATGTAACAGCATGCTATTCAAATAGCATGTGTAAGCTGTAAATGGGCACATGCTAAGTAAAATGAGTGCTACTATTTTTGTAAAGCCGTTCATATGAATAAATACTATTGATGAGAACTTTTTAAAAATCAGGAACAAGAGAAGGATGTCCACTACAACCATTTTTATTCAATACAGTTCTGGAAACATCAGCCAGAGCAATTAGATTCTCTAGAGAAAGAAACAAAAGGAATAAGGATAGAGAAGAAGGGCTGGGGATATAGCTCAGTGGAATAAGCGCTTGCCTAGCAAATGCAGGGTCCTGAGTTCGATCTCCAGTACCGAAAAAAAAAAAAAAAAAAGGATAGAGAAGAAGTTAAATTATCACTATTTGCGGAAGATATGATACTCTACATAGAAGACCCCAAAAATTCCACCAAAAAACTTCTAGATTTGAACTGGCTGTGGTGGCACAAGCCTGTAATCTTGGCACTGAAGAAGCTGAGGCAGGAGGATTGCCATGAGTCTGAGGCTAGTCTGAACTGCACAGCCAGACCCTGTCTCAAACATAAAACAAAAAGAAACCTTCTAGATTCCACAACCAAATTCAGTAGCATAGCCAGGCATGGTGGCACACCCCTGTATTCCCAGCACTCAGGAGGCTGACACAGGAAGATCATTGTAAGTTCAAAACCATCCTGGGCTACAAAGTGAGCTCAAGGCCAGCCTGAACTGCATAGCAAGACCCTGTCTCAAACAAAACAAAACAAAACAAAAAAAGTCTATAGCATTCCTGTACATAAATAACAAACTCACTAAGAGAGAAATTAGCAAAACACCACCTTTCACAACAACATCCAAAAAAATGAAATATCTAGGTATCAATCCAATAAAAGAATTCAAAGTTTTTTATATTGAAAGCTACAGTATTGTGAAAAGTATCCGCCAAGAAGATATCAGAAAATGGAAAAGATATCTTCTATTCTTGGGTAGGAAGAACTAATACAGTGCAAATGGCCATATTTCCAAAACTGTTATATAGATTTAATGCCATCCCGATCAAAATACCAATACAGTATCTCCCAAAATTAGAGAATACAATAGAACGGGCTGGAGGTACAGCTCAGTGGGCTAAGTGCTTGCCGCTGTGCACTAGGGCCCTGAGTTCGATCCCCGGTCCCGGAAAAAAAAAAAAAAAAAAAAAAAAAGCAGTGTGAGAATACAATAGAAGAGACCTAGAAGTGGGCCTGGTGGTACACACCAGTGTTCCCAGCACTTGGGAGGCTGAGGCGGGAGGATTTCTGTGAATTTGAGGCCATCATAAGCTATAAAATGAGGGCTGGGGATATAGCTTGCCTAGCAAGCGCAGGGTCCTGAGTTCGATCCCCAGTACCGCCAAAAAATAAATAAATAAATAAATAAATAAATAAGCTATAAAATGAGTTCAAGCTGGGTGTGGTAGTGCACGCCTATAGTCCTAGCACTCCGGAGGCTGAGGCAGGAGGATCATTTCGAGTTCAAGAACAGCCTGGGCTACAAAATGAGCTCAAGGCCGTCCTGAACTGCATAGTGAGACCCTATCTCAAAGAGACAAAAAAAAGCCAGGTGTGGTGGTGCATGCCTGTAATCCCAGCACTTGGGAGCCTGAGGCAGGAAGATCACTGAGTTCAAGGCCAGCCTGGGCTACATAGTGATACCCTGTCTCAAAAAAAGAAGAACAAGGAATCACTGTGGAGATTCCTCAAAAGAGCAGGACTAAGGCTGGGCGTGGTACCATACACCTGTAATCCCAGCACTAGGGAGGCTGAGGCAGGAGGATCATTGCAAGTTCCAGGTGAGCCTGGGCTATAAAGTGAGTTCAAAGCCAGCCTGAACTACATAGTGAAACCCTGTCTCAAAAAGACAAAAAACAAAACAAGACCAAAAAACCCTAAGACTAGAGGTGCCAATTAACTCAGTTATTCTTTTTGGTATCTTCCCAAAAGAATTAAAAGCATCATTGCACAGAGATGTACACATCCATGTTTACGGTGGCACAGTCTATAAGAGCCAAATCCTGGAAGTAGCCCCAATGCCCATCAACTGGTGAATGGATAAGAAGTATGGGTTTTTTTAAATACAATAGAGTACTACTCTGCCATGAAGAAGGATTAAGTTTGAGACATTTCTAGGTAAATGCTGCACCTTGAGAACATACTCTCAAGTGAAATAAATCAGACACACATGCTGAAATACTGCATTGTTTCTCTGGTGTGAGAAAACAAGTGTGAATAAGGACTAAAATGTGTAATAGATACTGGGAAATTGGAAGAAAATGTTCAAATGAGAAGGGCAAAACTGGATGGGATAGGAGGAAGAAAAAAAAGAAAATAGAAGGGAAAAAATGGAAACAAAATTTTTGTAAATAAAGAGGGGTAGAGGGCTTGAAGGGAGGGAGGAGATTGGAAGAAAACGAAGCAGCGAGCTACCATACATAGGTACAAATTCCCCACAGTGAATGTTATCAGTGTGTATATATAAAATGCACTGATAAAAAATGCTTTGAAGGGGAAAAAATAGCTTGAGCAAAATCACACTGAGGGAAGGAGGAAGATGGGCTTAAGCATCTGCTATGTATGGGCACTGCCAGTAATGAAGAGTCTTAAAGCAAAAAAGGGCAGACTTCAGTAGTCTTACAATTTAGAAAGATCACTTATTTAAAAAAATTTTTGTTATGATAAGATCTTGCTATGTTGCGTAGGTTGGTCTCCAACTTGTGAGCTCAAGCGAGGCTACATAAGCCTTCAAGGTAGCTAGTACTCAAGCATAGCTAGTACTATACACAGATCACTTCTGTGACAGTTTGGTGGACAAACAGGGTAAGACTTGAGGCATGCAAAACAGGGTTCCAACTATCCAAGTGCAAAATAAAATGGTTAGACCCAAGATTTTGATTATATGATTTGAAATTTTAAAAAAGTACATTTAGAAAACTTTCAAAATTAAAACTGGTGCTGGATGGCCCTGAATCAAGGCCAGCAGTTTTCTGAAGCTGTTGGTTTCAAGCAGGAGCCTAAAGTGGTATCTTTCTATGGTCTGTTGGCCATTTCAGAACTTTAGAAATGTAATGGTCAATTCATTAGAAAGAAACAAATAACTAAATAAATTTTACTCTGCCCAGCCCTTGTGGCACGTCAGGCGCTCCGCCTCGACCCTGGAGCTCGACCCGGCCCCCTGGGCATGCCAGGCATTCCACCACACCTCCGGGGCGTACCAGGCGCTTTGCCTGGCCCCCAGGACGGCCCTGAAGACTCGCCTGAGCCTATAGACGTGGACACACTAACAGAGCCTGGCGGTTCACTGTGTAACCCCGCCTACCTGACCGGACACCCGACCGGACACCCAACGGCTGTGAGGGCTTGCCAAAGGGTGCTTCTCCACCTCCTGCCATAGCAATGTGTGTACACCCATGTATTACACAGCACATTTAGAAGCAGCCAAGTCTCTTCCCAAAGTAAGAGCATGAAGGAGTAAATAAACCAAAAGTGCAGTTATTACCAGTGGGAAGACTACTGACAGGGTGGCAGAACAACAGAGGTGAAGTGGAGAAAACTGAGTAATTGAACGAGCCATCATCTATATAACTGAGCGATAGGGCGGGGATGACGTTATGTAATGCAATATCCAGTGGTGGTCGCCTACTATTTTGTCTGTAATTCGGTGTTTCCTTTATTGTTTTTGTGTTAACAAATGCAACAACAACACTATGTAATACAGCACCCAGTGATGGTTCCCTGCTGTCTCCTCTGTAACTCGGTATTTCCTTTATTGATTTTGTTATAACAAATACGAAGATAACATTACGTTATACAGCATCCAGTGCCAATTCCCGACTATCTTCTCTATAACTTGGTGTTTTCTGTATTGTTTCGGTGTTATTCTGGGTTCTTTTGTCTTAAAAATAAAATTAAATAAATAAATAAAACTGGTGCTGGGCACACGCCTGTAATCCCAGTACTTCAGAGGCTAAGGCAGGAGGATCGTCTCAAGTTCGAGACCAGCCTGGGCTACAAAGTGAGCTCAAGGCAGGCCTAACGTGTATAACCAGACCCTGTCTCAGAAAGACAAAATAATAAAAAATAAAAGTAAAAACTGAAAAAATAAAATAAAATAAAATAAAAACTAGTAAACCAGGCATGGTAGCGCAGGCCTGTAATCCCAGCACTCAGAAGGCTGAAGCAGGAGGACGATTGCAAGTTCAAGACCAGCCTGGGCTACAAAGTGAACTCAAGGCCAGCCTGAACTGCATAGTGAGACCCTGTCTCAAAAGGACAAAAAAAAAAATAAATAAAACTGGACCTGGGGCCAGGTGTGGTGGCGCACTACTATAATCCTAGCACTCTAGAGTATTACCACAAATTTGAGGCCAGCTAAGGTTATACAGTGAGTTCAAACCCAGGCTGAACTATATAGTGAGACCCTACCTTTAAAAAAAAAAGCTGGGCATGGTGACCCAGCACTCAGTAGGATCACTGCAGGTTCAAGGCCAGCCTGGGCTACAAAGTGATTTCAAGGGCTGGGTATATAGCTCAGTGGAATAAGCACCTGCCTAACAAGCGCAGGGTCCTGAGTTCGATCCCCAGTACCGCCAGAAAAAAAAAAAAAGATTGGTGCAAAGTGATTTCAAGGCCAGCCTGAACTGCATAGCAAGACTCTCTCTCAAAAAGACAAAAAATAAAAAAATAAAAAAATAAAAGCACTTGGGGATCATCCAGATATGACTGATAGGAGAGATGGAGCATTCAAGGTCAAATCAAGAAATTTTTTTTTCCTATAGCAAGAAATGAATACAAGGCATCACACATAGTAGGCAAGTGCTGTAAAACTGAGCTACATCTCAATACTTTTTAGGCCAGGTGTGGTGGTGCACACCTGCAATCCCAGCACCTAGGAGGCTAAGGTAGGGACATCACCAGGAGTTTGAGGCTACCTAGTGAGTTCTCCCCTTTTTTTTCTTTTGGTCTTTTTGAGACAGGGTCCTGCTATGCAGTCCAGTGCTGGGATTACAGGCGTGCGCCATCACGCCCAGCACTTACATAGTGAGTTCAAAGCTAGCCTGAACTGCATCTTCTTGAGACCCTTTCTCAAGAAAAAAAAAAAAAAAAAAAAGAAAGGAACAAATCTTGCTAAACTGAGCAGGCTAGCCTTGAACTTGAGATCCTCCCACTTGAGCCTCTGCAGGATTTAAGATTGCAGACATATGTGCTACCATGCCCCACCAAATTCTAATTTTTTATTTAGGCAACTGTGTGGCTATTGACACCATTCAATCAGGATGGGAATTTATTTATTTTTTTTTGTACCGGGAATCAAACTTATTATGACCTCAGGCTTGCCAGGCAAGCACTTATGCTGCTGAGTTATATCCCCAGCCCTAGGATGGGAATTTAGAAGGTTAGATTTTGTATCAAAGATAATGACTTCTAATGCAGTGCTCAGGAGGCTGAGATAGGAGGATCGTCTGAAGTTCAAGGCTAGTGTGGGCTACATAAGAGAGCTCAAGGCCAGCCTAAATTACATAATGAGACCCTGTCTCAAAAAGATGACCAAAAAAAGATAATTATTTCTGAGGTTGACTATAGAATGTTGAAGAAGGTTTTAGACATTTTTAGGCTTGAGTTTAATATAGAAATATGAAGGACATGTGCTTGTAGATAATTATATCACTTGCAAAAAATGTTTAAAAGATAAGGCTACAGTATGATACAGTGTTTACCTAACACCCTTGAGACCCTGTGTTTAATCTTTAGTCTTGTAAAAAGTTTTTAAAGGCCTTTGTAGCCAGATGTAGTGGTTTAGCTATAGTCCCATCTATGGTTGTTGGGAGACTAAGGCAGGAGAATTGCTTAGGCCCAGCAACTTGAGGTCAACCTGGGCAACAGAGCAAAACTCTGTTGAAGAGAAGAGAAGAGAGAAGAGAGAAGAGAGAAGAGAGAAGAGAGAAGAGAGAAGAGAGAAGAGAAGAGAAGAAGAAAACTTCTTACTTAGAAATGTGATATATAGAAAAGCAGAGTCATTTGTAAAAAATAAAGATCATAGGAGACACATTGGCAAATAGTTCAAACTGGCTCTCAGAAGAAAGCAGCAGCAGAGAGAAAATGCTAGATGCCAAATGGGGGGAGATGCTCTTAATGCTGTCCCTGATCCAGCTCCCAAAAATCATAGCAAATTTTCTCAGTCTTCCCTAAATCCAAATATCCACTCACCTGGGAGCCAAAATACACATTTTCCAGGAATATTTAAGAATATTTCTTAGAGGCAGACATGGTAGTGCAAGCCTGTAATCCCAGCACTTAGAAAGCTGAGGCAGGAGGATCGTTGTGACTTTTAGACCAGCCTGGGCTACAAAGTGAGCTCAAGGCCAGCCTGAACTGCAAAGCGAGACCCTGTCTCAAAAAGACAATAAATAAATAAATAAATAAATAAATAAATAAATATTTCTTGCTCCAAGCTTCAATCTATTAAGCAATGTCTGGGAGAACACAGCTTGCATGGACTTTGAATAAAATCCACATATTAATTCCCCAATTAAGTTGATAAATCTCACTACTGAAAACTTTTTCATGAACTGATATGGAGGATAAGTCTTTAGGTGACACAACAGTGTCCTAGGATAGAAAGAGGAGAGTGGAACAAGTGGCAAAAATCAAATCTTTTTTTTTTTTTTTTAAATCAAACCTAGGCTGGGCATGGTGTTGCACGCCTGTAATCCCAGCACTCGGGAGGCTCAGGCAGGAGGATTGTTGCGAGTTCAAGACCAGCCTGGGCTACAAAGTGAGCTCAAGGCCAGCCTGAACTGCATGACAAGACTCTGTCTCAAAAAGATTTAAAAAAAAAAAAAAAAAACCACATAAATCAAACCTAACAAGTAAATTACAAAAGAAATAGGAACCCCCTCCCTCAACAGGAGACAGTCTCATCATGCAGTCAAGAATATATAGTCCAGACTGGCCTCAAACTTGCTGTCTTTCTGCCTCAGCCTCCCAATAATTGGGATTACAGGCATGTGCCACCACCACACCTAGTTGCAAAATATTCTTACTTAGGAATCAAGAGTATAAAACTGCCAGATGTGCTGGTACATGCTTGTAACCCCAGCCCTTGGGAGGCTGAGGCAGGAGGATTGCTGTGAGTTCAAGGCCAGCTTGGACTACATAGTAAGCTCAAGGTCAGCCTGAACTACATATGAGAACGTACCTCAGAAAAAAAAGTACACAACTAAGTCCAGTGGCACACACCTCTAGTATCAGTTGCTAAGGAGGTTGATGCAGGAGGATCACTTGAGCTCACGAGTTTGCCATGATTCTGGACAATGAAATTTGAGGCCAGGTGAGACAATTTAATGAGACCTATTTCAAATTTTTATAAAAGGGTTGGGGTGTGGTTCAGTGACAGAACCCTTGTCCAGCAGGCACAGGCCCCTGGGTTCAATCCCCAGTACAACAAGAATAAGGAAAGAGGTAGGACAAAGAAAATTCACGGCAGTATTAGGAAGTTTAGGAAATTTATGACTATCAAGGTTCTGGTTTTTCACTTGCACAGATGCTTTGATATTTCCTGCAGTTGTGCAGAAGGAAGTAATATTTTTATATGACAATATGTATTATTATTTGGCACAATAATGTTGAAAAAAAAATGTTGAAAATACACAGGCTGGAGATTCAGCTCAGCAGCACAGCACCTACCTGGCAAGTGTGAGGTTGTGAGTTCAATACCTAGTACCAAAAAAAAAAAAGAAAATCCATCTTTCATAAAAAATATAGTTTATTCCAAGTAATGAAAATAGACTATGTTAAACTTACAAATAGCTGAATGTAGTGGCACAAATCTGTAATCCTAGCACTCAGCAAGCTGAGGCAAAAGGATCGTTGCAAGTTCAAGACCAGTCTGTGCTACAAAGTAAGCTCAAGGCCAGCCTAAACTGCATAATGAGACCCAGTTTCAGACAGACAGACAGACAGACAGACAGAAAGAAAGAAAGAAAGAAAGGGGGAGGGAGGGAGGGAGGAGGAAGGAAGAGAGGAAGGGAGGGAGAAAGAAAAAAAAAGAAATTTACAAATAATAGTCCCTATGCTGCCACTGATTTTCCCCTTACTATTCATCAAACCCCTACTCACTCTTCAAGTCTTACCTTGAACATCCCTCAATCCACATCCTTTCGTGGTACCCTCAATGCAAATTAAAAATTAACACGTTTCCACTGTACCTTATGGCTCTCAATCATCATTCAACACAATATTCTGTTAACTGACAGTTCAACTTGTTTGTTTTGCCCAACAAGACATAAACTGTGGGTAGGCAGAGCTTCCATTTTAGCTCTTACCACTGGGTAAGCAATGCATAAATATTTGTTTGATGACCAACCACTTAAGAGTCAAAGCAAGAAAGGGGAGGAACAAAAAAAAGATGTCCTACTTTATAGACAAGCTGTAAGGGAATCCTCCAAAAGAGCAGAAGATGACAGCAGCTTTTGAAAAGGAGATCTGGCCAGGCATTATAGCACAGGACTGTAATCCCGGCACTTGGGAGGCTGAGGCAGGAGGACTGTTGCAAGTTTGAGACCAGCCTGGACTACAAAGTGAGCTCAAGGCCAGTCTGAACTGTATAGTGAGACCCTGACTCAAAAAGACAATAAATAAACAAACAAATAAATAAAGTGAATGAGAATGCTAGGCGTGGGCACACCTATAATGCCAGCACTTGTGAGGCTGCGGAAGGAGAATCACAAGTTTGAGGGTAGCCTGGAGTACATAGTGGGCTGGAGGTCATAGTGAGACCCAGAAGAGAAAGAGACACAGTGAGAAAGACAGAGACAGAGGGAGGGAGGGAGGGAGGGAGGGAAGGAGGGAAAGAAGGAAGGAAGGAAGGAAGGAAGGAAGGAAGGAAGGAAGGAAGGAAGGAAGGAAGGAAGGCTGTACTAAGATGTAGTTCAGTGGTAGACTGCTCTTCTAGCATGTTTAGGTCCTAGTTCAAACTCCACCATTACTATTACTACCAATAATAAAAAATAGGTACATAAGATCTGAAGGCTGCAGGTATAGTTCAATAACACAGCTCTTTTCTTTTCTTCTTCTTTTTTTTTTTTTTCTTCAATACTAGGAATTAAAGCCAGGACCTTTATACTAGCTGTATTCTCAGCCTTTTGTCATTATTTATTTTGAGGCAAAGTCTCACTAAGTCACTAAATTGCCCAGGCTGGACTTGAAACTTTTGACCTTTTGCCTCCCAGAGTGCGGGTCCCAAGTTCAATACCATCCTGGGCAATTTAGCAAGATCTTGTCTCAAAGTAAAAAAATAAAGAGCTGGAGATACAGCTCCATGTGAAGGCCCTGGGTTCAATCCCCAAAACCACCATACTGAAAAAAAAAAAAAAGAGGAATCAACTCCACATTTTAAAATGATCCCAAGAGTCAAAAAGCTTAAAAGATCGAAGCAGGGCCAGAGATATAACTCGGTGGCACAGCACCTGCCCGGCAAGCACAAGGTCCTGAGTTCAACACCCAGTACCAAAACATAAAAAGGTCCAAGCCTAAACAGGGCATGGTGGTTCACATCTGTAATCTCAGCACTTGAGAAGCTGAGGCAGAAGGATCCTTGCTAGCCTGGCAAACGCAAGGTCCTGAGTTCAATTTCTAGTACCAGAAAGAAAAAAAAAGAGAAAGATTCCTGCAAGTTCAAGGCCAGTGTGGGCTACAGAGCGAGACCCTATCTCCCAAAAAAAAGATCCAATGGTGCCAGGCATAGTGATACAGGCATACCAGCTACTGTGGAACCTAAGGCAAGAGAATCACAAGTGAATCCTGCCTAAGCAACCCTGTCTCAAAAAAAAAACAAAACAAAACAAAAAACAAACGCTGAAAATGTAGCTCAGTGCGGTTGGGAGGGCTATGAAGAAAGGAAGGGAGGGAAGGAGGGAAGAATAGTGAGAGAGAAAAAAATAAAGAGAAAACCAAAGCCAGACATGATGGCACACGCCTGCAATCCCAGCACTCAGGAGGCTGAAGCAAGAAGATCATTGTGAGTTCAGGACCAGCCTGGGCTATGAAGTAAACTCAAGCCCAGCCAGAACTGCTTAACGAGACCCTGTCTCAAAAAAGAAAAAAAAAAGTGAAGCAAGTTGGGCATGGTAGTACAAGCCTGTTTAATATCAGCACTCTGGGAAGCTGAGGCAGGAGGATTGCAAACTTGAGCGATTTAGCCAGCCAGACCCTGTGCTTAAAAAAATTTTTTTTTAATTTTTAAGGGTTATGGGTATAATTCAGTGGTCCCTGGGTTCAATCCTCAGTAACCCCACCAAAAAAAGCTGGGCACGGTGGCACACATCTGTAATCTCAGCACTCAGGAGGCTGAGGCAGGAAGAATATCAAGAGTTTGAGGCAGCCCTGGACTACATAGTAAGTTCTAGTCTGAACTATATAGCAAGACCCTGTCTCAAAAAAGCAAGGAAGACCTGGCTAGTAAGTGCAAGGTCCTGAGTTTGATTCCTGGTGCATACACAAAAAAAACAAAGACAGAGAGAGATAGAAAGAGAAAAAATGACTCAAGTCTAGTTATGGGTTAGTAATGAAAAAAGAAATACAAAAAAATTTTGAGACAGGACCTATGCAGTGCAGGGTGGCCTTGATTATTGGTTGTTTTATTTTGTTTTGTTTTGTCAAGATCCAGGGTGACCTCAAACTCACAGCAATCTTCCTGCTCTGAATTCTGAGTGCTGGGATTACAGGTGTGCACAACCACGTCCAGGTTAAATGTATCTTTAATAAGAAACTAGTCTTTTTCCTGTTGACTTGTATTTCTTTTTACCCTTAATCACAGAGAGCTCTGACAGGAACATAATCAAGACCTTGAGAGGTAGTGAAAAGACAGAAATAGACACTGAACACTTCTCTAAGAAAGCATTCACTTCTCACCAAGAGCACTGTGACTTCACACTTACGTTCCCTCTGGTCAGCTGTAAACTTTCAGCCTTTCCCCTGCCCACTTTACTTCTCACATTTACTCTCACTTCTCAATTTATTATATTAAATTCATCTTTTTAAAGTCGCTATACTTTAGGAGTTCAAATTTAAGTATTAGACTCCTGTCTCTTCTGAAAACCTTCCAAGCATTCTGCCTGGCTCTGCTGCATCATACAGTGTTATTCTGCCAAGTCTTAGCTCATTTCCTCTTCTAGCTCATCCTAACATGGTGGCACACATCAGTAATGCCCACCCCCCACCATTTTCACTTTACTGTCAACTTCGCATGGCCTATCTTGCCAGGCGTGGTGGCAAATGCCTGTAATCCCAGCACTTGGAAGGGTAAAGCAGGATTGCTGTGAGTTCGAGACCAGCCTGGGGTACAAAATGAGTTCCAGATCAGACTGAATGTTCCAGGTCAGACGGAACTGCATAGTGAAACTCTTTCAAAAAAAAAAAAAAAAGAAAAAGAAAAAAAAGGCCTATCTTACTTGTCCAATGTTGGGGACCACGAATTCACAATGGTTAATTTTGCATACTTCCCTAAGGGATAAATGGAGGCTTGGGGTTATCAGTACCACCCTTTGGAGATTTCTCATTAACTATTTGGGTTTTTTGGTACCAAACTCACAACCTTGCACTTGTCAGGCAAGTGCAGAGCTGATGAGCTACATCCCTGGTCCCTTCCCATTAACTCTTTAGGGATGGGCCATCCACTAGGACTTAAACTAAGACCACTATGATTAAAAAACAGTCCAGGGCAAGATCCTTCTTAGCATAAAACCATCTCCACCCTCTTGAGTCATCCCAGGATTACCTATTGCCTGCTGAATCGTCCACCTCTGAGTCTTCCATCAGCCTTGAGTCTTCTGTTAGCCCTTCCTACCACTGTATACACCCAATAAATAGTGACGGGCTTGGAGTGTCTTTGTCTCTGCCCATTCTGAGACACTGACTGTCAGTCCCCCTTCGTGAATTACTAAATTTGTCTGTTTCTTATTTCATCCTTTTGTCATTCCCCTTATACAGGAAATTAGGGATCCTGGCCAGGTCCCCAATGGTCCAGTTGTGACGGTCCATCATGTAGGTTCAATCCAAGATGCCTTTTACTGACAGACAATACTGGTACTTAGCTTCTCTCAACTCTTATCACAAGGTGTGCCTTCTCCACAGCTTGTTATTTATCCTACTTCAATTCTAAGACATTGCTGTTTTTGTTCTTTTTTCACATTTTAACAACTCCGAAACCAAAATACATTTTACAAATGATGGCATACCAGTCTAATAAGAGACATTTCTTTGTTCTTAGTGGTATGTAAAATATGACTAGGACTAGGGGTGTAAGCCCACTGGTAGAGCCCCTATGATGGGGCTGATCAGGCTAGGTCTGGTCCTTAGCTCTGCCAAAAAAATGAATTTGACAATCATTACCATTACGAAATTGATGAAAGAAAGGTATTCAATTACAATTACTTTGTATATATTTTTTTCTACTACTAGACTACACAGCAGGGGCTTACGTCATGTTTGACCAACATAGATTTTGGCATAAAGAAAGTGTTTTGTTTGGGTTTTTTGTTTTGTTTTGTTTTATTTTTTGGTCTTTTTGAGATATGGGCTGGGGATATAGCTCAGTGGAATAAGCGCTTGCCTAGCAAGCGCAGGGTCCTGAGTTCGATCCCCAGTACCGCAAAAAAATAAAAATAAAAAATAAAAGAGATAGGGTCTCCTATGCAGTGCAGGCTGGTCTTGAATGCACTTTGTAGCCCAGGCTGGCCTCGAACACAATACTCCTGTTTTGGCCTCCTGATTACAAACTTGTGCCAGCATGCATGGCTAAGAAAGTGTATATTTAATAAACATTAGTAATAATGTTTATTTAGCATTTAACAAGTATCATGTGCCATTCTAAATACTTTACACAAAATAACACATTTAATGCTCACTGTAATTTCCACATTTCATGGATAAGGAAACTGAGGCACAGGTACTTGACATAAATTCATTCAAAGACAAAGCAAAGCTGCACAGAATCTGAACTGATGTTTGCTATGATTCATAATTGGTTATCATTTTTTTCTTTCAATAACTATCAATGATTACTGGGTATGGTGGTACATGCCTATAATCTCAGCACTCAGAAGTTGAGGAAGAAGGATCACTGTGAGTCTGAGGCCGGCCTGGGCTACATAGCAAGACTCTCTCTCAAAAACCCAAAAAAGAAAAACCAAAACTGTGTGTGTGTGTGTGTGTGTGTGTGTGTACATATACCCAATTCCGGTAGGCTAAATATTGGTGGGCAAAACATGGACTTAGGGAGGCTATTCTGAAACATTGGCTTGTTTTTGTTTTTTGTTTTCTGAGACAAGAGTCTCATCCAGTCACCAAGGCTCGAATTTTTTATTCCCCCACATCTGCTTCCCAGAGGGCTGGGATTACAGGCATGCACCACCATGCCTCGCTCCTCCTTTTCTTTTTCTTTTTCTTTTTTTTTTTTTTTTTGCGGTACTGGGGATCGAACTCAAGACCCTGTGCTTGCTAGGCAAGCGCTTATTCCACTGAGCTATATCCCCAGCCCCTCCTTTTCTTTTTAACATCTTACCATATAGCCCCCTTTAAACTTTAGCACTACATTTGGTTTACTCAGCTTAGTTCTTTTTCTTGTTTTGTTTGCTATTGCTTTTGGTACCAGGGATTTCATGCTTGCCAGGCAGGCACAGTTCCCCTGAATTATATTTCTGGCCCTGGCACTACATCTGGAATCAAAACAAAAAACAACAAATTGTTTTATGCTTTATTATTAGTTAGATGCTGTGAAATTATCACAAAAGACACTTCAATTAGGACATGAGTTTCAAGATCAAAAGGACTATGAAACAAACAACTGGTTTTTTTTGTTTTTTGTTTTTCCGGGACCGGGGATCGAACTCAGGGCCCTAGTGCTTAGCGGCAAGCACTTAGCCCACTGAGCTGTACCTCCAGCCCAACTGTTTTAAAGCTAAAGTAAAGCTAAAAAAGAAATGGGCCAGGTGTGGTGGCGCACACCACCTGTAATCCTAGCACTGGAGAGGCTGAGACAGGAGGATTGCCACAAGTTCCAGGCCAGTCTGGGCTACAAAGTGAGCTCAAGGCCAGTCTGAACTACATGTCAAGATCCTGTATCAAAAAACAAACAAACAAACAAAAAAATGGGTATAAGCAACATAATTTTGTATTTAAATAGAATGTTTAAAAAGTTTTCCAGATATAACTCAGGAGCTGGGGATATAGCTCAGCAGCACAGCGCCTGCCTGGGAAGTTCAAGGTTGTGAGTTCGATTCCTATACCAAAAACAAAAGGTTTTCCCAGAGGCTTTTTAAAGAAAAATGATTCACTTCATCAGAATAAAAATGAGTTAATAACCTTATTTCTTTTATTTTAGCCCTTGTTACATCAGGAAGTCACCAGAAGACCTTATATTCTCATAGCTCCTTTCCTACTTTAGACCGACTGCTTACACAACAGGCAGTCAGGCACTGGGCCACCTCCTTTCTCTCCCCTAGGGAAAAGAAGTCCTCATTTGGTAACTATTACCTACTACGCAGAAGTAACAAAAATGTCAGGCATGATGGTGCACACCTGTAATCCCAGCACTTAGGAGGCCAAGGCAGCAGGATCGCCATGAGCTCTAGGCCAGCCTGGGATGATACATAGTGAGTTTAAGGCTAGCCTGAACTACATAGTGAGATCCCATCTAAAAGCAAGCAAGCTGGGTGTGGTGGCCCAGGCCTGTAATCCCAGCACTTGGGAGGCTGAGGCAGGAGGATTGTTGTGAGTTTGAGCCCAGCAGGGGTTACAAAGTGAGTTCAAGGATAGCCTGAGCTGCCATAACAAGACCCTGTCTCAAAAAGACAAAAAAATTAATTAATTAATTAAAAGCAAGCAGACAAACAAATTTTTAAAAAGTAACTATAGTAGAGCATGGTTTCCCTTGCCTGTAATCCCTGCCAGTTGGGAACCTGAGGCAGGAATATTGCAAACTGGTAGTCAGCCTAGACAATCTAGCAAGACTCTGTCGCAAAACAAAGTAGAGCAGGCACAGTGGCACACACCTGTAATCCTGGCACTTTGGGAGCCTAAAGCAGGAGAATGGCAGTTCAAGTCCTCCCTGGACAATTTAGTGAGACCCTGTCTCAAAATAAAATACACACCAGGCATGGTGGCACACGCCTGTAATGCCAGCACTCAGGAGGCTGAAGCAGGAGGATCGTTGCCAGTTTGAGGCCAGCCTGGGGTACAAAGTGAGCTCAAGGCCAGCCTTGACTGCATAGCAAGTCCTTGTCTCACAAAAATGACATAAAATAAAATATAAAAGGAAGCCCGATGTGGTAACACACATCTGTGATTCCAGCACTCTGGGAAGCTGACAGCAGGAGAATCCCAAATTCAAGCCCAGCCTTGGCAACTTAGCAAGATCTTGTCACAAAATAAAAAGTAAAAAAGGGCTGGGGATGTAGTTCTGTCCCCAGCACAGAAAAGAAAGAAGAGGACATCCCTGGGGATGTAGCTCAACGGTAGAGTACCCTGGGTTCAAACCCAACTACAAATAAGTAAATGAACCAGCCGGGGGATGTTAGCTGTAGGGTACATAAGGCTCTGGATTCAGTCCCCAGTACTGCAAGGGAAATAAAAAACGTAACAGGTAACCACAAATAGGAAAAGGAACAAAACGCAAGTCGTGGAGGCCCAAATCCTGTAATCTCAGCACTTAGGAGGTTGAGGCAAGAGAATCACCATGAGTTCAAGGCCAGGCTGAACTCAGTAATTACAGAGCAAGACCCTGTCTCAAAAATAAATAAATAAACAAATAAATATTTTAAAAAGAAGAGAAGGCAAAAACTTCTCATTATAACTGAACAATGCTCTATTATTTTAACATATCAATGCATACATGGATTTGTTTGAACTGATGGAAATCTCTAATAGAATATGCACGCCAGAATTAATAAATGTTATTAAAATTAAATTGTAAAAAAAAGTAAAGATAAAAATAAATTGTAAGCTGGGTGTGGTGGCACACACCTGTAATCCTAGCTCTCGGAAGGCTGAGGCAGGAGGATCAGAGGCTGAGACAGGTGGATCAGAGGCAGAGGCAGGAAAATCATTGCGAGTTCAAGACCAGCCTGGGCTACAAAGTGAGCTCAAGGCCAACCTGAACTGCATAGCAAGACCCTGTCTCAAAAAGACCAAAAACAAAACAAAACAAAGTTGCTAGCTCAGCTGCAACATTTTCTATCTCTATATCAACATCTTCTATCTCTATTTCATCTACCATGTGGTAAAAACAGAATAAATTTGTAGCTTGTAATGATCTATCATATGATCAAAATACATTACACATACTGACATCCCCCAAAAATGTGAAACTAGAGGAGAAGGTGGAATAAGGGAGGTAACAGAGAAGGAATGATTAAAGTACATTATGTTCACATACAAATCTGCCAAAATGAAACCCATTCATCTGTAGAATTAATATGCATTAATAAAAAATGTGGTCGTGGAGAAAAGACAGTAATATCTCACTTCTCAAATGCTTCTGTTGACAAACAATTCGGTCCTCAAAAGCATTTGACAAAATTGTGCTTCCATTCACAAACTCTACACCAGATGACAAACACAACTGTGGGCTGGGGATATAGCTCAGTGGAATAAGCGCCTAGCAAGTGCAAGGTCCTGAGTTCGATCCCCAGTACCGAAAAAAAAAAAAAAAAAGAGACAAAGACAAACACAACTGTGGCCATCTTCCCCACTCAAACACAAACATGGTCTTCTTCCCCAAAAATCTTAAAACAAATTAAGTTTGTGAATAGAAGTATCACTGTAAATATAACCTTACAAATACAAAGAAAAGAACAGATTTGTATTCTGTAATGATCTACAATAATAGTTAGAAATGTTTTATTTTTCTATGCTGGGGATTGAACCCTAGGTCTTACATATGCTAGGCAAGTGTTCTGCCCCAAAACCACAAGCCCCTCCTTTTAAAACCTTTTAAGAAATAGCGCTACCAACAGCGAATTTTTGGGAAGTTAAAGAACTAGATAAAGAAATTAAAAGTGTAGATTACTGTGCAATTCCAAGAAAGAGAAGTCAAACATGTTTAACCTGACAGAGAAGTTAAAGTCAACTAGGGTTCATTTCCCCCTTCCTATAAAATAATTTAGTCCTCTTATCTGTGATCTTCAAAGATCTGTATTTTTACAGATCTGTCACTTCCTTTTACTCAGCTAAAAGACAAATCCTTCACCCATTTCCAAAAGGCCTCACCATTTCAACTCTCAGTTCTCAGAGCTGGGAGAGCTGAAGTACTGTACCTTTTTCTGTCCTTTTCAAAGGAGTTTGCACCTCTCTTTCAAAAGCTATGACAAAAAGCCATTTTCTCTCTCTGGAAGCACACAGTACAACTCTGTCCTTTGCTTTGTCTACCCTAAACAACAACAACAAAGGCTCAGGAGTGTTCCTTCAACCTTTCAAAGAAACCAGTCACCTCTTTGACTCTTGTACGTTGTTTACCTTTTTCATTCCACCAGGGAGGTTCCAGGGATGGACATTTAAAAAAAGAGCTGAAAAGGTGCTTTATACTTTGCTAAACTCCACAACAGAAACAAGGTCCTGGGGTAACCAGATTCTTTTGAAGAGAAAAACTTAAAATTTAAAAACAACAGGGGCTGAGCTAGATGTGGTGGTGCACACTTGTAATCCCAGCACTGAGGAGGCTGAGGCAGGAGGGTCGTTGCAAATTCAAGGCCAGTCTGTGCCACATAGTGAGTTCAAGACCAGCCTAAACTACATAGCAAGCCCCTGTCTCAAAAAAAAAAAAAAAAAAAAAAGAGAACAAGGGCTTAGTGAGGGGTGAGCCCTTGTGCAAGGCCCTGGCTTCAAAATCCAGTATACCAAAAGAAAGAAAATCAAGCTGCTCACAGTAGCACAGGCCTGTAATCCCAGACTCCAGAGGCTGAGGCAAGGGGCACTGCAAGTTCAAAGCCAGGCCAGATAACTTAATGAGACTTTCTCTAAAATTTTAAAAAGAAGGACTAAGGATGTAGCTCAGTACTTTCTGGGTTCAATCTCCAGGACCACACAAACTTAGAGAAAAAAGAAAATCAAGTTTTCAGCTAGGAGTATAGCTCAGTGACACAGCATTTGCCTAGCAGGCATGAAGTTCTGGGCTTGATCCCCAGCACTGCTCCCCACCGCCCTCCTCCCCAAAAAAGAGGAAGTAAAGAAAGAAATGGTATTTGCACAGCCCTCTGGGCAGCTCTCCTAAATTGTCTCAAACTAGTTCTCTCAAATCATAATAAAGTATGTTAGTACCAACTGTGTTACAAGCAAACCCGACTGATGTTCAGCAAACAGTTAATGGATTGGCCCTCCGTTCTCTACTTCCTTCCTCTCGGGCGAGGCACTACAATTTGTAAAAATGCCAGAGTATGGTATTTTCCTATATAAGCCTGATGGCTGACTTGTCACGTTACAGAAGAAACCGGCCATTTCCGCTTTCTGCCTACACAGATGGTCCGTATTTGCCTAACACGATTTTACAAATAATACGCTTTGCCTTGACAGAGAAATCAGTTCTTTCAGTAACAAGGTAAGGTCTAAAATCCAGCCGTGGTGTGTCGGTCATGTACGAGCATCCTCACCCTGCAATTCACTGTTCTGCTGGCCAGGCTCAGCCACACACGAGGCTTGCGATAGCCTATGTGAACCAGAGTTCTTCCAGAGTTCCAGAGGTTCAGGAAGATTAAACGAAACCGCCCGGTTATCTACCAGGTTTATCAGCGGTGGACTCGGGGATGGAACCCGTCGCACTTCAAGCTGGCTCTCTGCCCTAGAACCCTTCCAACTTTAAACAGAGAGCTCCTGACCCCCGCCCTCTATCCGGGCCGCCTGTGACTCCAGGGGGCCACTCTGCCCTGCCTGCTGCAGAGCTGGTTCCCCCGGCTGCAGCGAGGCTTTCTTCTTCCACTACCCTCCCCCCGCGACCATTCTCTGAAAGCAGCGGAAAGGGAGAGGCGACCAAACGCTCCTGGGGGAAGGGATGATGACAAACCCGGCGCGCAGGACACTGGCCCTGCCGCGGGTTCCGTCACTGCTCACGCACGAGCCCGTCCCTCGGCCAAGCAGTCCAGCTCGGGGACGGGACTCCCGGCCACTAGCGCTCCAAATTCGACACCTCTACCTCAAACTGCCCCCCCCACGCCCCTCTGTCACCCACAGGCAAAGCGCACCCTCCAAGGCGGCGCAGCCTTCTCCTGGACCACCTCCCCTAAGTCCCCACTGTCCACTCCCTTCCTCCACCACTCACTGTCGGTGACTGGGCCCGGCCCTCATGGCTGCTTGGTAGCCGCCTGCCGCCGCTACCGCTGCTCTACGCCCCGGCCCCTCAGTCACTACCGCCACAGTCGGCACTCGCCAGCAGCCTCTTCTGCGCCTGCGCAGCCTGGAGCGCCGGGGCCCTCTCGGGCATCCTGCGCCTGCGCAGCGGAGCCGGTGGCGTCTTCCTCAGTGCCTGATGGCCTGAATTCCTGGGTCTCAGGTGGACATGGTCTCTGGCCATGCTTGAATACTTGTTAGGCTTAGAAAATTGTGGCTTCCCCAGGGTTTGAGGGCCCTGGAGGACCTTGCTAGGATACTAAGCTCTCAAACTGCGTTTTCCTTTGAGGCCATAGATGTAATGGCACT
>PVLD010023168.1:0-27948 GCA_004027595.1 Dinomys branickii | reverse complement strand
ATCTCCCCCGGCATCTCAGAGAAATACGCCCAGTTTAAACTTCCCAGCCGAGGTCCCGGCATTCACGCTCGCCAAGTCTGTCTCGAGCTGGTGGTGTTTATTAAGGAGGTTCGCTCCCTTGCTGCTCACCTGGTCGCCATCTTCCCCGGATCCTCCTCTAGTCTTAATATAAGCCTCAAAATGCGTCTTGAGAAACATCGTGTTGGGAGTCTTGGTCCCCATGGTGAACCTTGAAGAAGCAGGGTCCACTGGGAGGTCTTTGAGTCAGCAGGGGCATGCCTTTGGAAGAAGGGAGTTCCAGTCCGTTGCTTGGTGATTCCCAGGTAGACTTACTTCGGTCTCACTGGGACATCCAGCCTCAAAGCTCTTAGTCAACCAGAACGCACATCCGGTAGCAGCTATTGGATGTTGAGTTTTGGTGTTCCTGTCTCGGGAATCACTCATGCCTGTGGCTGTCTCTGCCCAGGAGTGTTTCGGACCCTGTGTACTTTCTTTCAGGCTACTATCCCTACAATCTAGAGTGTGCGATTATTCTGGTGGTTTTGGAGCAGGATTGAAGATTTGTGCTTGAGTCATACTATCATGACAGTGTGTTCTGTGCTGATGGTCAGGGCTACAAGGACTCTTGTCCAGTAAGAGACTGAAACAAGGAGGCAGGGGTTTAGGATGGAGGTGGGGTGTAAAGCCCACTGGGGGCACAAGGTCATGCAAGAATGAGTGAGAGTCAGAGGGCCATGGAAAGATGCAGGTGTGAAGGGAAACTGGAAAGATGAGAAGGAAACAAGGAGACACAGGGTAAAGCAGCCACAGACACAGGCAAGGAGAGGCAGGGAGAAAGGTAAGGGGCCGGCAGAGAGACCCAGAGTGATGTTGAGAGGAGGGATGGAGAGATGCCTGAGAGACACACAGAAGGTTCCAGGAGCTAGGAACACAGCTGTAAGGACAGAGTGATTGACTACATTGAGGATCCACAGCCCTACTTCCAAGCACGACTCCATCTTCAATTTCAGTGGCTCCGGAGCCCCCAGGTCCCCATCTAGTCCCAGCCACCAATTTAAACTCGACAAGGCTGGAAAATGAGATGCAGGCGGAGTGTAGCTCCTCTGGGGAACTCTCCACTTGGTGGGAGGGAGAGGTGCTGTTTGAGAGGCAGGACTGTCCCTGCCTGCCTACAGGCTATGGACTGAGTGATTGTTTTTATAAGTTGAATTTCTACAATCCGGCCCTTGGGTCTCTGTGTCTTCACTGTCTTGTGGCCACACCAGGGTCTCAGTTTGTCTCTCCTTGACCTCTGTCTCCT
This sequence comes from Dinomys branickii, assembly GCA_004027595.1. Classification (NCBI taxonomy): domain Eukaryota; kingdom Metazoa; phylum Chordata; class Mammalia; order Rodentia; family Dinomyidae; genus Dinomys; species Dinomys branickii. The sequence goes on along the minus strand of PVLD010023168.1, from coordinate 26,648 downwards.
GCATACCATGTGCCTCTGGGACCTGATGGCTCCTTCTCCCCTGCTTCTGTCTCCAGCTCTCTCTGCTGCCCTCCAGCTCCTGCACCGTGTGTTTCTGCCCTGCCCTTCTGCTCTGTGTTTGTCTCTTTGTGCTTCTGGCTTCCTGTGTGTGTCTCCCTCCATCCTCCTCTCCACCCGCCCTACCTTGTTCCTCTCTACCCCCGTCAGACTCCGGAGGCCCTGTGGTCTGCAATGGGGTCCTGCAGGGCCTTGTGTCCTGGGGATTCCAACCCTGTGGCCGACATGGAATCCCAGGATTCTACACCAACCTCTGCAAATTCAAAGGCTGGATAAATGAAATTATCCAGGTCAGATAACCACAGATGACATTGGGACCAAGTAGCCAGCACTGCCTTGTGAATCTGTCCTTAGGCTCCATCAGTCATAAACAGCTATTGGACTTCACTGAATCTGCTTCATGAATATATTGTGATGAAATGTGCATCATTTCTTGTTTAATTTTATTAAGACTGATGATGGAGTTTTGAAGTGTCCAACAGTATTACTAGTATTGAGATGTTGTGACCTCCTTGATTTCCTGGGAGATCTGCTCCATGGTAGGCATACCAGAGTACTTGCCCCTCATTACCATGGCCAACAGCTGCACTGGGAAAACTTCTCTGGCTGAAGTTCTGGAATTCAGAATGGCTGCACTGATGCTTCAGGGAGCAGAGCAGACAGAACATGCACGTCTCAGTCCCAAACTCACCTGAATAACTGAGAATCTATGGCGGAGCCGCTGGTAGGTAGTCACAGTGGTTGAGGAAGCTGAAGGCAGCATGGGTCGACATGAGCTGCAGCATCAGCTGTGTTGGGTTAGAGGAATGGGGGGTGAGGAAAAGGAGAAGACAGGTCACGTTGTGCTAGAGGGAGCAAAACTGATGGAAAAGTAGAACCAAAGACTTTAAAGAACAACAACTCTCCCCACAAAGATGTGTTAGACAAGTACAAAGAGAGCAGGACATGCAGTATGCAAAGGAACCATTCGGGGGTAGTGAGTATAAAAATGTTTCCCGAAGTGTTATTTTAAAAAAAATACAATGACTTGAAAATGGAAAGGAGAGAGCTAAAACATTAACTATGGGGTGATGATAAAGGAGGGATAGTAGACAATATGGAGCAGTTGCGGGAGCAAATGAGGGTCAGGCGAGGGAAAGAAGGTAAAAAAATCTCTCTCTCTCTCTCTCACACACACACACACACATGCCAGCTCCACAAATCAAATGCAATTATTTCTATTGCAATCATATACCAATAAAATATTAATGAGCTGAAAACATGGTTGGGAAAGAGACAAGTTTCAAAACCTTAAAACTATGCAAAATAAAAAGTGTAAGATCTCCTGGTACAAATGAATACACATTTGGCTGGGGCTATAGATCACTGGCACAAGGGGCTGCCTGGCAAGAGCAAGCTTGTGATTCCTGAACCAAAAAAAAAAACCCAGCAAAAGAAATGAATACTCATCAGAATGGCAGGTTCAGTTTCTCAGGTGTCCAAGCACACACATATGCACACTCGCACCTCAACTTGTGCGATGCCAAACAGCAAAATCCACACGTTTGTCTGTGGGAGACAGAGCCAGGCATCATGGCGGCCTTGGGCTGATTAAGACAAGATAATGCATTTGGAGATTCTGACCAAAACAATGCCGATACTTTCCTTTCTCCTCCCTTTGCTCCACAGAACACCACACAGCAGGATGAGCTATGTCCCATGATGCTCCTTCCTGGGCTGTGGGGACAGAGACTGTGAGACAAAAAGTTGGGCAGCAGATTGGAGCAAGAGGCAGCAGGAACATTCCAGCCACTTTTGAAAAGTGCGGGCCAAGGATGGAGTAGGGGAACCCAGCTACTGAGGGAGGCAGAGGAGAGAGAGACAGACACAGGCACCAGCAGACACATAGACACCCTGCACAGGGTATGGCTGAGACCAGAGGGGAAGCAGCCGAGGCAGGGAGAGTCAGGAGTCAGGCAGAGCTAAGGGAGGGAGGCCAGGGCTAAGGCCAGGGTGGGAAACAAGGGGCACGGGAGTACAGACCTTGCTTCTGGTGGGCCTGGGCATCCTTAGGAACGTGTGCAGCCCAGCTCTTCCACACCGGGGAAGGGGACACAGTGGCAGGTGCTACAGTGCAGCAGGCTTCCAACCAGACTCCCTGGGGCAGCCATGCCATGGCTTCTACAGGTACGCAGCACTGGAGCAGTCAGAGGAAGGAGAGGACATAGCCTCTCCCATTTGGCCCTCATGCCCAATGAAGGGCGTGGCCAAAAGTTCTCTTGCCATACCCCCTTGTTTCCCTTTGCTCCCCCTTGATCCCTTCTGGATGGACTGAGATGGCCTGCCTCCATGTCCTGCTATGAACTCTAAGGTGATTTCATAGCTGCTTTCTGGGCCAGCCTGACATGAGCTGCCACTTGCTTGTGACCCATAGTGCCACTCTCCCACTCCCACTAACCCACATTCTGCTGCCACCTCTGAGAAGTGGCCAGGAAACCACCTCTAATGTGGAAGGGATGAGGAAGGGCTCAGGCCCATTATGCCCAGTCCTCAGTAAGTTGAGGAAACAGCTGGCCCTCCTGCATGTTAAACAGTGTTGGCCTGATCCATCTTATTTAGACATGGCAGCTGTCAATCCAGGATCTACCCATGATGTAACCTGGAACTGCCCCCATGACAGCTGCAATGACTTGTGCACGCCCTGCACAATCCAGTAGCTGTCTACTCTGACCATATCAAGCTTGATACTGAACTTAGCAGTAAAACTGAATTGGAATCATTCATTGTTCTCAGATCAGGGACTTGAATGTGGACCAGTTTGGTTCAAGCAACATGCCCGAATTTGGGCCAATCATGGGCCTGAATTTGGACAAATTGGCAGGTTTGAATTCACGCCAATCAGGTAGATCTAACCTGGACTAATCATAGCCCTCAATTTCAACCAATGAACAGGCCCAAATTTGGGGCAATCACAAGCCTGCTGCAGCTATTTAAGTAGCACTGGGCTCTCACTTCTCAGGTTCATTTGGAGGGCTACTTTTTGTGCAGTAAACCAGTTGCGCTGCAGGACAGGTCTTCTTCCAATAAAGTGTTCCCTGCCCATCCTGTAAATGTACTCAGGATTCTTACCCAAACAACTGTTTTCACAGGGCTTCCTTTTAAAAACCTCTAAATGCTTGTGTCTATTAGCCCAGAAAAGCTGCAAGACCAGCAGCCAAGGACAGCAATGACAGAAATAGGTGACAGAGATCGGGTGACAGAGATTGGCAACTAGGAGAGCTGGCCTGCATTGACCAGCAGCAGCCAGCATTGGCCGTAACAAGAGGGGATGTGGCCTGCGATGAGCAGCATAGTAGCCAACAGCCTCAGGTACAGAGCTATACTGTAGGTCTAAGTGCTGACAGGGACATGGCCAGCAGAACTGCTCCTTGCCAGAGCAGGGTTTCTATGTAAATGGAGCAAAAGCACTCTCTTGGTGAAGCATGACCCAAAGATGAGAATCCCAACAGGCCCCAGACCCCTCCCATACAGCTGCCTCTGCCCTTCTGAGGGCCCTGGAATTCCAGTTTCCCTGCACCCCTCAGACTTCTCGTCTCCCCTCACACTCTCCCGTAACCCCTTGCACCCTTTTGCTCCTTCCTGTGCTCCCCATGGCTCACGCTGCCCTACAGTGTCTGTCCAGTTCTGCTCTCACTGTCTCTGGCGGGTATCATTGTGTGGAGGCCTGGGGCAGCTTTTCATTCTCCATCTGGTCTTCATGGGCAGACACTGAGTGAACCCTCCTCCTTGCAGAGCTCAGATCTGCAGCCCAGGACAGCTCCCTCTATTGTGTCCATACGCATTTGTTCATTCACTGACCCAGAACCTCACCAACAGCTCATTTATTCCCCCCTCTCCCCATGATCTGCTCTCTTCCCTATCCCCCAACACAGCCTTTCAGTGTGTCCGATGGACATCTTTCCCCGACCATGTGCTTCCTCCATGAGTACTTGCGAGTACAAACTTTTCCTCACTATGTCTGTCCCTGTGGAAGACTGGGGCCTTGGGCACCATGTCCCTTCCTCATATGGCCCTTTTTTATTTTAAAGAAAATAGTACAAAAAAAGAACAATAGCAAAATACAAACAAAACAAAGGACAGTAAACATGATACGGGCTTTCAAACAAAATGATAGGGATTAACAGTGGTTGTTGTATTACATATTATTATCGTCAATGAAGTTGCTCAGATTACTAGATGTAAAAATAGAAGATAGATCAAATCAATAAAAAGAATAAGAAAATAACAATTTAAAAGACCATTAGAGACAATATATAGTTTCACTAGGCAGGATTGTAAGAATTTATCAATGGTTGTTTTACTGCAAATTGTCATCAGTCACATAGGTTGCCCAGATTACCAGATATAAACATGCAAAACAGGTCTAAATGTAAAAAGGACTAATCATTATCTCTTCCCCTCAACAAACCATCAGACACTACCAGTACTGTTATGCCACTGATCCATGTATATATGTAATGCCTTCGTATTTTCTTTTTCTTCTTTCCCTCATTCCACTTGTTCCTTCCTTTGAGCATTTCATTCCCTCTGTGTCTCTTCCTGGAATCTGGAGAAGATATCTGTCTTTATTGCCTAAAGTCCCCTAAAGAACACCGTTGCTCAAAGTTGAGAAGCTCTGGTCTGTTCCTGTGGATGCCTGTTGTGTTTCTGTCTACTCTGACCCGAACTTCAGGACCTAGATCAACAGGGTGGGGGTCTCTAACATTGCTTAGGGCTGTGATGGCCTTTTCTGTCTATTCCCATCAATCTAGGCAAAATGGCACCAGAATTGGCATCTGCTCCGTATTGATAGTGGCATTGACCAGACCAGGGAATTCAGGGGTTCGCTGCCATAGTGTCTCTGGTCAGTTGATGTCTGGCTTCAATTTGGTGAAGATTTCAGGTGCATTGCAGAAGCCAGAGGAGGGGTGCTTACATGTGGCTAGTCCTTGGAGGACATCATTCTAGACCAGTGCACCCAGAGTTAACCTGGAAACAGCATGAGAAACTCCAAAGGGCCTGGGCTCTGCCTACAAGCCCAGCTCTCACACTTAGGGACTCAAACACGGAGGGATCTCTACTGCGAAGAGTGGCTGGCATCCTGTTTGGGGAAAGGCAGGGCAGAGCTCAGTTCCTGCGCAGAAGGTAGAGATCAGGAGCACAGGGCCTCACAGAGGTCAGTGGGAGGAGCAGGTACAGGACTCTCACCCAGGAGTGCAGCCTACCACAGGCCCTCCTGGCCCCAGGACCCCACAGTCTGATTTCCAGATGGGCACTACAGGGTGGCCGGGAATTCTGAGTCAGACCCTGCACCAGCCACAGCTCCAGCTCAACAGAGAAAAAATATACTCCAGTGACCCTGCTGAGGCCCTGCAGGCCAGGACCCTGGGCCCAGGCCTGTCCCTTTTCCCCTCCTCCAGCCACACAGCCCTCTCTGCCCTCACAGCCTGCAGGCCCTCTCCACCAGGGACCTCAGCACCTGCCCTGCCCTCTGCTCTCCCCAGGTGCCACAGGGTCACCTCCCTGCTACCAGTGTTGGACTGTCTCACTGTCTACGGTGTCCCCAAACCCCATTGCTCCTCACTGCTCCATGCAGCTTACAGCCGCCACATGACCCCCCTATCATTTCTATGTTCGTTTCCTGTTTCTGCCCCACCTTATGGAAGAAACTAGACATAACCTAGTATGCACTGTACAATTCCATTTGTAGGAAATTCTAGAACAGGTAAAACAAACTAGAATTGCCTAGTTGCTGGGATGGGGTGGTGAGTTGAGTAGTTATAGGAACAGCTGGGAAGGGTATGAGGAAAACTTCTGGGCTGATTAGGTGTGTCTAGAACTTCACGGGAACCCTGATGTGGGTATTTGTCAAAACATGTTGAATTCTATGTTTGAAACCCATACTGTGTACTCTGCAACATAAATTGGAGGCAAATTAGTTTAGCAACCACAGATGGCATTAATAAAAATGAAATTCTAGATGGATGTTGTGAGACAAGCTTGTAATCTCAGCACATGGGAGGCTGAAGTAGGAGATCTATTGTGAGCTCGAGGTCAGCTTGGCCTGCAAATTGAGTGCACGACCAATCTCATCTGTATAGAGAGACCTTGTCTCAAAAAGAGAAAACTATTAAGACCACAGTGTAATTGAGCAAGAAAACATGACAAAATGGGAGCCAGAATATTACAGATGGTGCTTTTACGTTAAAGGAACACTTCTTAAGAGCCCACGTTTCAAATGAACAATACACTGAAAATTAGAAAATAATTTTAACCAATATTAAAGAAAAGACAGCATATTTTTATTTTATGTACCCACTCTAGTGTTTGGAGAGAAGCACGGGCCATCAGCACATTTTAGAAAAGAAAAAGAATGGAGAATTCATTTCTGTTCAATCATCTCTAGATGTTAGAAGAATAACAGCAAAATAAACTCTGAAAGGAGATGGAATGAAATATTAAAGAGGAAATTTAATGGTGCAGGGAACAGGTGTGCACTGGAGAGTTGCCATTGCCAACAGTGTGCTCGCTGGTGCATTAGAATGGGTAGGAAGCCCCCAAATATACTAAGTGAGAATGATGAGGAACAAACAAAGGAAGACTCAGAGAACCAGGAGTGCAGTCATTGAGGTCCTGAATGTCTCTCAGCAGCCTCAGTGTTCAGAGGCTGAACCTTGGGAGGGTGACTGCATTGCAGTGGTCAGGACAGACAGGGATGGAATGTCCACGCCGAAAAGGGAGGCCGCTTCACCAGTGAAGGTCAAGAAAAGGCGGGCTGATGACACTGGGGCCCAAAATATGGCCCAAGATAGAGGCACGATGGCTATGCCAGGACTCTGAGGGTCTGATACACAAGAGTCCCTGCTAAACGCTGGTGGTAACTGCTGCCCCACTAGGCCCAAGCAGGTGCAGAAAAAGGTGATAGAAAACCAGGGCCACCAAGGCTCTACTTCTACCCCTTCTGAGGACTGTCCTTGTTCTGCTTGTCCTGATAAGTTTAGGAAGAGCTACAATTAATGGTGTCTGCTAAAGGACATTTGCTGCATTCTCCGAGTTTCCTTTTTTATTATTTTTGTTTTTGTGTGTTTGTTCTGGAGACAGGCTCTCACTATGATGTTGAGGCTGGCCTTGAACTCATGGCAGACTCCAATACATTTTACTTTATGCCAATACATTTTAAAATTGAACAAAAAAGAATAGTATGTTTCAAAAAATAAAACAGAGCAAAACTGACTCCAGAAGAAGAAAAAAAGCTGAGCAGTCTTGCCTAACCATCTCCCACACTTCACCTGTGAGTTGGTTTCCTTACTGTGACCATATGGGTGAGAGTGTTAACTTACAAAGTGCAATGGTTTATTTTGTCCACTGTTTTGGAGGTTCTTGTTCAACTTTCGACAAACTTTTGTTTGGGCCTCTGCTGGCGTATGTTGGATGGCAGTGGAAGGTAGCACAGGGTGAACAAACTGCTCATCTCATGACCTATAAAGAAGGGAAACAAAAAGAGGTTTGATCTTCCAATCCCCTTCTGGGGCAGCCCATGACCTAAAGCCCTGCCTTACCACATCTGCACTGTACCACCTGAGGACAAAGCCATTAACACAGAGCCCTTTGTGTGTTATTACTTTTTTCATGGCTGAGAGAAGACCCTGGACACCAACAAGTTCAGGGAGCAAAGGTTTATTTAGTTCACAGTTTGCAGAGGTTTCAGTCCACAGTTGGCTGACTCCTAGGCAGGATGCCACTGCAGACAACTAACAGACAGGACAAACAGTCCATGGTGGGCAGAAGGTAGCAAAGAAACTAGGGATGAGACCAGTTCTTTTCAATTCCTTATTTCTTTTCCAGGCTACTTACAGAGGGGAGCATTCACATCCTCCATCCTAGTACCCTCAATCTTAGCATTTCAACATGAATCAACACTAGTGTCACACATCGTAATTGAGCCACATCTGCAAAATAGTTTGTCCACCCATACTATCATACTATTGCTTCAGTAGGCTTTGGGTGGACCTCTAGACATAAGCCATAACATTGCAAGCCTTCCCCACCAAAGACTCATGCACATGCTCTTATGCAGAAGGCATCTCAGTCCACATCTGAGAGTTACCAAAATCCTATTCACATAGCTGAAAAGACCAGATCCAAAGTCTCCTCTCAGATTTCAGGCAAATTCTTAGCTGAAAGTCCCCATATACTTCAAAAGAAAGTGAAACATCCCATCCTATAATCAATGATATCAGACAGATATTTCCATTCCAATACTCACAAACAGAGGTAAAGGAGGGAATAAGATCAAAGCAAGACCAAAATTTAGGAGAGGATATATTAAAGGCCACAGTTCTAGTTCCAGCATTCACAGCAATCTGTGACAAGTTGTCAACTCTGGAGAGCTTGAGTGGCTCTGCCCTAATGGCACTTCTGATGGTTGTGGCTCCCATGGTTTCTGTCTTGGGCTGACTCTGCTCCCTCCTTGCAGCTTGCTTTGGGATCCATATTCTTGGCTTCTCCAACACTCTGCGGTCTCCACTGCACCCCCAGCTTCACACTCACAGCTTCACACACTACACTCCCAGCGGCAGAGTGCCTAGACTACCACAATGTCTTCTGAAATCTGGGTGGAAGCCTTCTTGACACGACAACTCTTGCATTCTTCATGGACATGAAACCAGCCCTAGGGGATGACACTAGATCTGTTGCCACATACAGCAGTGCCAGGCTTCCTTCTCTCTTGACTATTGGGATCAGTGTTTATGAATCCCTAGGCTTTCCTACAGATTTCCCTAGCCGTCTCGAACATGGTAACCTGGAGCTCTATTGTCAAAGCAAAGTCTTTCACTTTTTACTTTTGAGGCTGCAGCGTGTGGACTCCAGCTTCCTGTGATGCTGATACAGGAAAGTAAAACTCCCAACCTGAACAGTATCTGAGACGAGTTTGTGTTCTCTAAAATCAAAGAATGAATTTTAGGAACAACGGTGGTTAAGAGAAGAATATATTTATTGAGAGAAAGCTTCTGTCCAAGAGAGGGACAGAAGGGAGGCCCAAGTGGGTTACCCCCTGACTGTCTTTTCTAGGGACTTTTCTAGGGAAAAACCATGAGGTAAGGTGGATCCAAGGTAGGAGAAATGGACAAAACTATGGTCCACCAATAAGACTGCAAGGATAAATATTCAGGTAAGACTGAGTGGACTGGAATCAAATGGGAAAGTGAGTCACATAGCAAGAGGGTATGAATGCAGAACAGGGCTCTTACTGTAAGTGGTCGGGTCAAGGACTCTTCCAGGTGGAGGCTACCTATTTATCAATTCCCGACATTTACACCCAGGAGGCATGTGGCTGCATTTGTTCAACCCCCTTTGTTTTGAGGTCTGGCCCAGAGGTATCTTATCTTTTATGTTGGCTTCTTCCAGGGCCTGGCCCCGACTGACTGCCTATAATATTTCTATCTAACTCAGCTGCCTATAACAATGCCATCAGGCCATTTTTTCCAGTCTATTTTTCCTTCTCAGTAATCAAGACCTCCTCTGCTGTATCTATACAATTCAAAGCTTTACTACAGCTTCCTTTCTGGCCAAATTCAAAACATTTTCAATCATTCTACTGGGCTTTTTGTTGGGGATCATGAATTGTAAATTGAATCTAGAGGATGTGCAAGCTTACCCTTGTCCTGCCCTTTTGGCCTGCTTGGAATGTAGCAACTGCCCACACCACCTTTATGGACACAGCTGGAAACCCTTGGGCTAACGGCTAATGACTCCTATGACCATACAGCGCAAGATACGTCCTGCTGAGATGATAAGGCCCCTAGGGAAACAATACTTTCCTTATTGCCCCTCTATCTCATCCTTGTCCTTGTCCTTCTCCTTGTGCTTACAAAAATGTCTTCATCTTCCTAGCCCACTCCAGCCACGATTACTCTTCCCAAAATCACGCACTGCCCTTTCCTCATTGTCCTTGAGCCACATGTAATGAATACATAGCAGAAGTCTGGGTGCTGTGTGAACTTTTGTTCCAAGAGAGCAACTGGTCATGCCAGATCCCTGCTGTGCACCCCTCCATTTCTGTCTCTTGTTCTTTCTTCCCTTTCCCACCCTGCACTGTAAACAGGGCAGGAGACTGAACCCACTGCAGGGGTCTCCACTACCCTTTGCTCTTTATACTCATACAAATCTGGCTGAAAGTCTTCAGCTGTAGCCATGTTCCCACTTTAAATTAGATGGCCTTGACATTTTTTCTGCAAATTTATTCGTCTGCTGGCCTAAATCTCAGTCTCTGGCAAAGTATCTGGACACAAGCAAAAGGAAAGCAAACTTTGTGCCAAAGTGTAATACACAACTTCTGGCATCCAAGAGCCAATGCATTCCTTCTTCCCAGCAGAAACCTCTGGAGCCTGGTCTTTACCAGCACAATTTCTATCAGCCTTCTATTCTTCTGAACTGAGATCTGAATCTCCCATCAGGTAGAGCTTAAGGAGTTCCAGCTCTACTTTTTCATCCAGTAACTCTGAACCTTTCCTAACTCTTCCCCTTCCCACATTCAGTTCCAAAGACTCTTGAGCCACATGGCTAAGTAATGTTGCACCAGTGATCCTTTTTCTATGGTACAAATTCTATCTTTGTTACTCTTCTCATGGCTGAGACAAAATAACCAACACCCACAAGTTAAGTGAAGAAAGGATTGTTTAGCTTACAATTTGTTGAGGTTTCAGTCCGTAATCAGCTGTCTCCAAGGCAGGGTGGTAAGGCTGACAGGCATCCCAAAAGAGAGACAGATCAGGGTGGTGAGAGGGTGGCATAAAAACAAAAGATTTCCACAGCTCTTCCTACTCTTATATCTTATCCAGGCTACCTGGAGTGGGCAGCACTTACACCCTTCATCCTAGTGCCTTTGAGCCTTGCATGGCACCTTAACTCACTTCCAGCAACACATACTCTAGATTCAGCCACATCGGAAAAAGCCCCATATGATTGTATGAGACTTTAGGGAGACACCTAGATACAAACCATAACAGGGATAGTCAATAGACATAATATAGGAAGCAATAACACACCAGGTTGCTACCCGCAGAAAGAGACCCAGGTTGCTACCCACAGAAAGCTCAATCAGACACTCATGAAACTTAAAAAAGAAATGTATAGTTTTACAAGACTTCCAAATAGTCATCAAAAAGAGGGAGTGTTCTCCAACTCTATCATAAGGACAGATTACCCCAGATACACTAAATTCAACAAGCACAGTTGAGAATGAAAAATGACAGTACATCAGAAAAGTAAATGGAGATCTAAATGTCCTAAATCAAATTGGCATGGAGTAACATGAGAAATGCTAATTCATGATCACGGAGCTGAAGTTTGCATGAAGCCTGCAGGATTCTTCAGCATCACAACAAATCTGAGCAACTTCATTGAATATAACAATTTGAAATATAACAGCCACTGTTAATTCCTATCATTTTGTTCTAAAACTCTCTCATTTTTATTGTTTTTGCTTTGTTTTGTTTTTTTCCATGTTCCTGGAATTTTGCTATTCTGCTTTTTCTGTTATTCTCTTTAAAATATAAAAACAGGAACATCAACAATGCAAACTGCTACTCTACCAAAGTCAAGAAGGAAAAAACAGAGAGGTGTCAGAATGTAACCAGTACATGTTTATACACATTTACTCAAAAATCTAGCACACTAAGAATAGTCTGCCTCAACATCACTAAGACCCAGCACAAACGTGATATTTCACAGAGGAAAGTGGGAAGCTCTGCCACCAATATTGTGAGTGAGACAAAAGAATCAGATATAACTACTTGAAAACAGCATTACGCAGAATCACCTAGTCAGCAAAGTAAGTCAAACAATCACAGAAATGTTCAGAAAAAGAAACATTACTAGAGTTACTCTTACATTATTGTGAATGCAGAAAACCCAAATCATCAAGTTATACTGATAGAATTAACCAGAGAATTTACAGGACTGTTAGAAGCAGAAATCAGTTGCCTTTCCATATGACTACGGCTAGATTTGAAAGAACAAACACTAGAAAACTGGGTCGGGGGATGTAGGCCAGAAATAGATCCCTGGTCAATCATGCACAAGTGATCAAGAACACAAAACACATCTTTACCAAAATGTGAAATACCATGAAAGGAAAACCAAAAACTTACTATGGAAGATCAAAGAAGGAGATACGATGTGTCCCATGTGCAGGTAAGACTGTGTTCTTGTAAATATGCTAATTATCTCCAACTTCATTTGGGGGTGTATGGAACATTATCTGTCATCACAAATTTCCACCACACATTTGTTCTTTCAATTTCATTTTAGTGGTACATGCTGCAGGGCACGATGCTTCACTCCCCATCAGAAGTGGTTCACGAACATCACACACCTCAACTTTTTTCTCATCCTTTCCTATTCTCTCCTTCCTCCTCCTCACATCTTCTGGTTCCCTTCCCTGTGATCCCTTCTCCTTTCATCCTTTATTTTGTTAATTCATTTATATTTTGCCCTTCTCCTAGAAGAGAAATCATGCAATACATTATTTTGTGTGTCTTATTTATCTCACTTAACATTACAGGCTCAAGGTGCATCTGTCCACATGTAGGTGTCTTCCTGAAAGAGTTAAAAATATCATATTGCAGTGGTTCACACATATGCATATTTATAGCAATGCAAATTACAAGAGCTAAGTCTTAGAAGTGGGCTTCATGTCTACCAAAACTTGAATTGATGAAGAAAATGGGATATTTATACAAATGCAGTGCTACTCTGCCAACAAGAAGGGTAAACTTCAGTCATTTGTAGGGAAATGTACGCACTGTATATTTACAAGCTCAAAAGCACTCAAACTAAAGTTCTAAAGGACTTTTAAGGAAACTGACAAGCTGTTTCCAAAATGTATACAGAAGTGCAAAGTATCATTAATCAAGATACTTAAAGGAAAGCACTGTGGGCAGACTTCTTCTCCTAGGACCTTATTATGAAAAGATGGTGACTTTAGCCAAAACATGCCAAATATACCAAAAAAAAAGAACAGAGCCAGAAACAGACCTCTACATGAAGGAGCATCTCATACAAGTCAAAAATAGCCATGAGGAGCAATGAGGAAACAGTATTTTCAGTGTGGTGGAGGATGAGTAGTCAGGCAGTGAATTAATTTACAGTTCAATAGAGTCACAGCGAATGCAGTCTTTTGCCCCATCCGATGTCTGAGACCTGGCATGTACTACGGGATCATAACATCTGCACAGACAAAACTCCACATAGAAGGAAATGACAAAGAGGCCTTTGAAGTAGAACATATGTATTTTCTCCTGATAGCCTGTGACCCCATTGTCACAGATAATATTTATATGAATCCTCCATTGGAGCCTGGAGGGTTTCAAATTAGGACCAGAATATCAGACTGTGTCAAATTGCCTGCTCTAACATAATTATTGACACAACACAGATACTCCCTTGAGACAGACGGAGTGCATGCAGACCTGAGGAAAGGCTGCCTGGGAGGCTTGCTGTGACCACCCTACACTCTCTTCATATCCTCAGACCCCAGGCATACAATCCTTTCTTGAACTTGCCCATTGCTTTCTTGCATTACTTCAACGAACTCTTCACTTTCCCACAATCCTTGGCTTTGCTAAAGTCTTTTATTGCCCTGGGCACCAACATACCTAATGCTTCCTTGCATGGCAAATAACTGTAGATGGAAAATTGCATATTCATGAAGAAACACGTGATGCTGGGCTGGTAGAGTTCTGCCTGATACCACCTGCAGGACTCAGTGCACAGAGACCTGAATACCAGCAGCAAGGCAGGCAGACATTGAGGAGGCAACCAAGGGTGAGGCCTGCAGGACCTGAGGTGGGAATAGTGAAGAGCTAGATCCCCATTGCCCAGAAATCACACTCCCGAGTATGTATGAAAATAAACAAAATCATATGCCATTTATATGATGTATGTGCCATAGGGTTTATTGTACATAGAGTATATACATGTAATGTTCATGAGAGTCTTTTTCATAGCAACACTGAAATGACCCCACAGACAACCCATTAAATTAGGTCAATAATTGTGACATCATTGTGCAATGGAATATTCAAGATCATTCATAAAAAGGAACGAAACACTGAACATGGATCAACCTTGAAAATGTGATGCTAAGTGAAAGAATTCAGCCATGAAAAGCCACATGTTGTAGATTCCATTGATATGGACTCTCCAGAATAGGCAAATCCTTGGGGACAGCAATTTCATGATTTCCAGGCACTGGGAGGAGAGGAAATTGCGGTGTGACTACTGACATGAATGGGGTCAGAATGATGAAATCAGCAATGACAATGTTTGTACCGCATCATAAACATAATAAACTTCACTGGTAGTAACTCCTGTAGGACGTACGCTGTCTCAATTTTTATCAGAATGAGGCTATACAAGATTTAAATGACAGTACTAACATATCCACATCACTTCTATACATATAAAAGTACAGCCAACCAATGCAGATACCCTCTATCATAAACAATGTCCACATCTCTGCGACAGGTGTAGGTGATATCAAGAGAAAGGCATGTCCAGAGTTTTGCTTTCTACCTAAGGGTGTTCTGACCTCATCGTGTGGACCCCAGGAGTCTCTCGAGTTTCTCAAAGTGTTAGGTTTTCCAGATGCACTCTACACCGTGCAGTCTGGGGCTGGATTTTTTGAGGCTGCAGCTTGGAGCCAGGACTGGGGCATCAAGTGCCAAAACCTGAGGCTCTAAACCTGGGGTTCCAAGCCTCCAGGTTGACCCACAAATCCCACAGTCTGGAGTCTGTGGCCTGAACGGAGAATGTGCAGTGTAGGATCTAGATCATGCAACCTGATCACAAAGGAAATTTGCAGGAGCCTCAAGGTCAAGAGCTCAAAACAAGATAGTGATCGGCCAGGACAGAGCATCTGTCCAGAGAACTGAAACTGCAACCAGGAGAAGGAGCCTTGGACTGGAGTAAAGGCAGCACAGGGAAGCCTGGGATGCCTGCATGGAGCTGGCTTGTGGTATCACAGGACAGGCCAGTCATGGTCTCTGTACACAGTAAGAGCACATATCATCTGGAGAAACTCATTCACAATCCTGATACAGGTGTTCACACTGCCAGAAGCCAAAACTGAGTGGATGCAGGAGCAGGAAAATCCTCAGAACTGCATGTGAGCAGAATAATTGGCAGACTTAGGGCTTTAAAATTGTGAGGAGAGGAACTTCTGTACTCAGAATAGAGCCCAGCTAAGGAGGGGAACTGCTAAAGACAGAAAAGGGACGTGAAGGATTTGTCACACACACACACATGTGCGCAGATCTGTGTGCACTGTGATTTGCAAAATCAGAGTGAGAGAAGAAAACAGGGAGAGACTTAGCAGAGTGTGAGCACATGTGACCAGAATCCACTCAGAGCTTCAGGAGTGAACAGAAAGTTTAAATGACAGAGAAACATCGCCTTTAACATTAAAATATCCTTGTAAAAATATGGTTTTAAACAATCAAAAAGCGAAAAGACACGTGGACAACACTGAAGACCATATTTGAGAAATGCAAGATGCGCCTGAAGAACTTACTCACAGAGAGAAAAAGATAGAGACAGAGAAAGAGCAGACCCCACAGGGGATTGTGGAGATACTCAGGAAGCAGAAAGAGAGAGCCATGGAGACCCCAGGGGCAGGGCACCAACAAACCCCTCAGCCCTTAATCTGTTACTCATCAAAAGCATGGTCCCCATTTTCTTCAGGGTCAGTCGAGGTCTTCACAGTGGCTTTAAATAAAATGGGTGATGCCTCACTCAGGCCTACAAGAGCACAACGGATACCCAAAAGTAAGACAAAGCTCCACATTCCTTTTCTGAATCTCTGAGTCTCGCCCTTCTCTCCTGTGCAAAGTGGCGCAGCACTCAGTCAGGGCACAGCTGTCAAAACGCTGACAGAAAGAGGTTTCTTAGCCCTAAATCTACCCAGCTTAGCTCATAGATTTGAAGCCTTAGGACACCAAGATAGGAGAGATGCCAGGATGTCAACTGTGCTGAGAAAATATCCAGGGGACACACTCCTCTGACTGGGATCCCCCCAACAGAAGACAGTCACCCCATGCAAACCAAACTGTCCCTCAGATCATGAGATTTCAACCCAACTGAAGTAGCCACAATTGAGATAAGGATCAGGAGGATCCCAGCCTGGAACACCCCCATGTGCCAGGATGACCCAGCTCTTCAGACCCGCAGCCACTGCCCTCTCTCCAGAGGAAGCCTCTGCCCTGGGGCCTCCTACTCTGCTTTGCCAGAGGATCCATTTGATGTTTGTCAGTGCCTCAAGCTAACTCCCTGACTATCTTCTCTTACTTATGACTTAAGCTCTTGCCTGTACATTCATACTGTTGTTTTTATTCTATTTCCATCATCACCAAAGCAAGGACCCACACGAGCCGGTACCAGGGGAGGACTGAACGCCCTGAAAAGGGTAGAGTGCAGAGAGGAAAACAGTGCTGAAATCCACGGTAAATCTGCCAGGAGCACCCCCACGTGCCAGGTTCACTCAAAGGTGACCACAGGGAGCCTAATGTATGCGAGGTATGATAATAAAGTCCTTGACCACACACACTAGACCATGGGACACCCACAGCAAAGAGAAGATATTAAAAGAAAAAATATGAAAATATTTCCTTCTATTATGATGGCTTGAGGTTAAGGCCAGTGCCTGTAATTTCATGCTGTCCTGTTATCTCTCAAGCAAGTCTCCACACTGAGCAGTGATGACAGGAGTATATTGAACGAGGAGGAGACTCTCAGGGAGCACAGCAGGGTGGGCCATGGTGAGGACCCTGGCCCCATCCCCACCCTCTGGGGGACAGGGCTGCCAGCGGAGTCAGGAGCTGGTTGGGTGCAGGTCATGGGGCCTCCACAAACACTCCAGGGTTCCCAGGGGGCCAAAGGCCCAGCCCAGCTCTGTGGGGACAGCAGCCCCAGCCTGTGCAGTGACCCTCCTGGCATCACCCTGGTCCTTGGCACTGGGCTCTCAGCTGTACCTTTTCATCTGCCTTTTATTAAATTATACATCAGAAAGTGCCAGGGTCTCCCCAAGTTCTGTGAGCCAAGTTAACAGATGCCTGGGACTGGGATGGAGAAATAAATGTATAGCTGGCGGGTCAGGAGGGAAGGGGACAATGGGGGCGCTGACAGGCCTGACAGGCTGGGCTGCTATTGATGGCCTGAGCCCACAGCCTGCCCACCTGGGTCACATCCTTCCCAGCTCTGACCCCTTCAATACTCTGCACTGAGCTGGACCTGAGTTGAGCTGAATGGAACTGAGGATGGGCCTGGGTGGCATGCAAGATGTGGGTGCCACTGGGAGCTCCACACAGTTTCACAGGGTTTTAGAGGAAACAGAAAATGACCAAGGCCGACCTTAGGCAAAAGGAATAGCTAGCTCACAGCCTAAGGCAGGTACAAACCTGCCTGGGGTGTTCCAGAATTTGGGATTTGGTGTTGCTGAAACTGCAGTAGGGTGTGCAAAGCAAGCCTGGTAGATGCCTAGGACAGAAAAATACATTGCCTCTGCTGCTGCACGCCTATAAGCCCAGCTCTCTGGGAAGCTGAGGCAGGAGCATCTCAAGAGTGAGCCCAGCCTGGGTAACGATGAAGTAATGAGACTGAATCTAAATAAAATTTAAGGAAGATGCTTTGGGATGGAGCAGAGCAGAAAGACGCTGGAGACAATAACCAGGACCACACACACAGAGACATAGACAGTCTTGATTTCAAGTACATTTGCTTAATTAATGCAGATTTAATTTACAGGAAAGAGCTTCAAAGCCAAGGAATCCAAAGCAGAATGTCCATGAGACAAGAAGCCTAAGGGGAGCAAAGAGCAGTGGATTGGAGGCATCAGAACTGAGAGACAGAGAGGGGAGAGCACTGCCTGAGGCGCTCACTGCCTGCAGGGTCCCACCCCACACTGCCCTCCTTCCTCATGGCCCTGAGCCCTGCTCCCTGTGCCCTTATCTGATTAGAAGCAGGACAGCCAGGGGCGCTGTGCCCAGGACTCTAAACTTTCAGCCTTCGGCACTGATGTTTCCCCCTTTAGGTTCTAATGTTCCAGCAGCCCCGGGGCAGGCCAGCCCCCATCCCCATCCTTATAAGACCTACAAAGCCTCCAAGAGACAGCAGCCCACAGATCACAACCCCACACAGGAGAGCCGAGCCCTGGGCCCCAAAAGCTGAAGCCAGGTGAACAGCCGTGCAATCTCCCAGCACAAGGCTTGTTCTGTGCCTCCTACCCTTTAAGTTCCAGCCTCTTCCTTGTCTCTGTCCTGTTTGGTTTGTCTCCTTGTCTGCCTTAGACCCTCGCTTTGAACTTAGCAAACAGTGAGGGCTTTGAGATCATTCTCCTCCAGAGCACTGAAATTACAGGCAGTGCCATGGTACCCAGTTGCAGTGAGGTTTTAAGAGCACAGACTCCAGTGCCCTCTCCAATTGTCACTCAGCCTGTCTGTGTCTGTACCCTCCGTGGAGTGGGGATAATGTCAGGACCAGGCACCTGAGACAGCTGTGAAAGTGAGTTACCGCATGTCTGGTGCTCATGCGATGACTGGCACAGGGCTGCACCATGAAACTGCGCTTACAGCACCTTTATGTCCATCTCAGTCTCCTTCAGTTTTGTGATCCTGAGACTTCTGTGTCTGAGCCCCAGCTTCCATGTGCCAGAGTTCAGCCTCAGTCATGGCAGCTGTGTCTTGGTCCCTAACTGCCCCTCATTCCTCAGTCTCACTGCCTCCTCTGTCCTCATGGCACAGCTCACACTGTCTTCTCCCAGGACCTGCACAATGAATGGGCCTTTTGGTTGTCCCTATGGGGGTGGGGGTGTGGGCTGGCACAGAGTGTAAAACACCCTGCAGTACAAAGGGCAGGGTTTAGCAGGAAAGTTCACCAGCCACCAGTCATCAGTGAGCTGGAGATGTCTCAGGGTCATTAGGGGGTGGGGGAGTCCTGGGTCCATCCCCAGCAGAGCATGGATACATATTATTAATGCAGAGGCTGAGAAACTCTGCCCTATGTTACAGTTCCTTGGCCAGGGTCTCAGAGCCCAGGCTGGACAGGGTCCTTTCTAGGTGCTCCTTGAGTGGTGAGGGAGGCCCCAGAGTCACCGATCTCCTCCCCAGTAGGTGCTGACATGTGGACCACAGCAGAAGCTCTCTGGCTCTGTTTTCTGGGATGCATCATCCACACGGCTGCAGGTATCTGAGTTCGGGGTGCACACTAGCCTGTGCACACCCAAAATGTGTAATCCTGCCTCACTCATAGCCAACCTTGGGGTCTGCATGGCACCAGGGTAGAAACAAACTTGTGGAGAGACAGTGACTGGATTCAGAACCCAGCTGTGCTACTTCTTACCTGGATGAAGTCCTTAATGTCTCTTTGCCTCAGTTTCCTCACCTCCCATGGTAATCTGAAAGCAGGTTACATAATACAGTGTAAACTCACGTCTTCCCCAGACTCTGGCCCACAAGCCAGTGTCTGGATGTGAGCTATAATTAGCACAGGAACAGCACTGTACATGGGCCTCCTCCCCAGCTGGCAGAGAAAGGTGGCAGCTGCCCCCTTCCCTGTGGAGGTCACCGTCCCTGAGGCCCTGGAGAAGGTGGCCCTGCAAGGGCTGGGGTCCAGGCAGGATAAGAAGCTTTCCACAAGGGACTGTTCTCTGTGCCCTGCTGTCCACTCTCTGTGTCCGGCAGATACAATCTGAGGTATGTTGGCCACTGTCCTCTGGTTGACACAGAGGCTCCTCCTGGGGAAGGGCAGGTGTGTGGTGACACTAGCTCTATGCCACTGGGGTGGTGGAGCACAGTGTGAAGCCTCAGGCTCAGAGGAGGGGTCTGGCCTTGAAAATGTTCTGCTTAATTCCCAGAGGCGGAGCCTCATACCTTACTCTTCCTTAGCCCTCCTGATATAACCTGTGCCTTCCTCGCCTGACCCACCCGAGCACTACTGGTTCCACGATGTGATCCACTATAGGATCCATTATGGATCCCCTCCACCAACCCTACCCCTCGGATCCACTGTGTGCTCATCCTGCCCGCAGAAGCTGAGATTCCTCCCAAAGAAATCAGCAGTAACCTTGCAGATCAGCACCACCTGGTGAAAAAACGCATCTCTGGTGGCTTCACTTGCCTTCCACACTCCCAGCCCTGGATTGCCGCACTGTTTGACAATGATGATTCCTACTGTTCTGGAGTTCTGGTGCACCCGCAGTGGGTGCTGTCGGCTGCGCACTGCGGGAACACGTGAGCAAGTGCAGTAGGGGTGACTTTCAGGGAGTGGGGGAGGAGCAGGGTGCAGGACTGCAAGGGGCGGATGAGCTTCTCTTGTCTGAGGTATTATGGGCAGGGATTAGGGTCTTACATTGCACTGCAGTGAGGGACAGGGCCCAGGATGGGTTTGAACACAGAGGGTCAAGTCTTGGCCCAGGGTGAGGTTCCAACACTGCAGAGGGGCTGGGCAGGGAGTGAGCCAGGGCTGACACTTTGAGACACTATGACTGGAGCAAGGCTGGAACTACAGTGAAGGGGAGGCCTGGCTGGGAGACCCACTTCCCCCAGCTGGAGAAACATTCACATCTCTTTGCTGGCTCTGAAGGATCTGCATGTGGAAGAGAAACTCCCCCAGGACACTGGGGTTGACATGACCATGAAAGTTTAGAGCAGGAGGTGGCTTGAGAGAGGCAGGGTTGGATTTCAGTTCAGCCTCTAGGAGCCAGATGGTAATGACAAAAAACCTCTTGTCACCAGGTGTAGGGGGCCTGGGGCAAGATGAGGGAGACATGTGAGGACAGAGCCAGGTGGATGGGGACCGAGCTATGCACGGGGCTGCAGGGCAGGGTATAGGGAGAGATGAGGCAAAAGCTCACTCATCGAGAGAAATATCTTAATGCCTTATTTTAAATAAACTAATACAAGGCAAACATCTATGAAGAACAATATATCCACATTTGAAATAAAGAGGATCCTGTGGGTGTGGGGCTAGGGCAAGGTGCACCCCAAAGGCTGTCTTCCCTTCAATTTCTGAAATTTTGTACATCATAGATTTCTGCATGGATATTGAATTTAAAATTATTATACTGAACCACTGTTGATCTTGGTTTTCCTACATTAGTGGCTCCCTCAGTTAACACATTAGACAATTCTCTTGTCCCAGCCCTAACTGGTAGGTTCTGGGGCTAAGTTGGTGGTTGAGATTGGGGTGGGATTTGATGTTGTTGAACTGGGCATGAGGCTGGCAAAAGGGATGGGTCTGGGTAGGGTGGAGGATGGGCATGGGAATGAGGATGCGAATGAGGTTGAGGATGAGTGGGGGCTGGGGCTAGGATTGGATTTGGGCCTGCATTGGAGTTTGGGCTTCGAGACAGGATGTAGTCGTTATGGTACTAACTATCTCATCACCCTCAGATCCTACACCGTTGGCCTGGGCCTGCATGGACTTTTTGACTGGGAAGAACCAGGCAGCCAGATTATCAAGGCCAATTTCTCTGTGCAGCACCCAGACTATGTCAGACCTGCGAATGGTAGTGACCTCATGCTCATCAAGCTGAACAAACCAGCTGTGGAATCAGACACTGTCCGGACCATCCCCATCACATCCCAATGTCCAACACGTGGAACAAGGTGCCAGATCTCTGGATGGGGTCGGGTATTGGATGGTGAGTTTTGGTGTTCCTGTCTCGGGAATCACTGATACCTGTGTCTGTCTCTGCCCAGGAGTGTTTCTGACCCCGTGTACTTTCTTTCAGGCTATTACCCTTACTTTCTACAGTGTGCATTTATTCCAGTGTTTTCGGAGCAGGATTGCAGATTTGTGCTTGATTCATACTACCATGACAGTATGTTCTGTGCTGGTGGTGAGGGCTACAAGGACTCTTGCCCGGTAAGAGACTGGAACAAGGAAGCAGGGTTTTAGGATGGAGGTGGGGTGTAAAAGCCACTGCGGTACAAGGTCATGCAGGAATGAGGGACTCAGAGAGCCATGGAATGATGCAGGTGCAAAGAGAAACAGAGAGAAGAAACTGGAAGGGTGAGAAGGAAATAAGGAGACACAGGGTAAAGCAGCCACAGAGATGGGCAAGGACAGGCAGGGAGATGTAAGGGGCTGGCAGAGAGATGCAGAGTCCTGATATTGAGAGGAAGGACAGAGAGATGCCTAGGAAGGACTACAGGAGGGTCCAGGGAGAAGGAATAGAACTCTGAAACAGGCTAGCTGGCTACATTCAGGATATGCAGCCCCTCTGCCAAGCACCACTCCACCTTTAACTCCAACGGCTTCAAAGCCCCCAAGTCCCCACACAGTCCCACCCTCCAATTCAAACACAGCCAAGGCCTAAAAAAGAGATGCAGTGCAAGATGGAGCTCTTCAGGGGAACTTTGCAAGGGGTGGGAGGGAGAGCTGCTGTTTGAGAGGCAGAACTGGCCCTGCCTGTGTATAGGCTATGGACTGAGTGGCCTTTTAAGGCCAATTCCTACAATCTGGCCTTTGGGTCTCTGTGTCTTCACTGCCCTGGGGCCTCACCAGGGTCTCAGTTTGTCTCCCCGTCACCTCTGCCTCCTGCACCTGCTGGTGCTGTCACCTGCTGGCTCTGTCTCCCCTGCTTCTGTCTCCAGCTCTCACTGCTGCCCTCCAGCTCCTGCACTGTGTGTCTCTGCCCTGCTCTCTCGCTCTGCCTTTGCCTCTTTGTGCCTCTGGCTTCCTGTGTGTGTCTCCCTCCATCCTCCTCTCCACCCGCCCTAACTTGCTCATCTCTTCCCCAACAGTTAGACTCTGGAGGCCCTGTGGTCTGCAATGGGGTTCTGCAGGGCCTTGTGTCCTGGGGAATCCCTCCCTGTGGCCAGCCTGGATTCCCAGGATTCTACACTAACCTCTGCAAATTCAAAGGGTGGATAAACGAAACTATCCAGACCAGATAACCATGGATGACACTGAGACTGAGTATCCAGCACTGCCTTCCGAAACTGTCCTTAGGCTCCATCAGTCATAAACAGCTTTGAAATTTCACTGAATCTGCTTTATGAATATATTGAGATAAAATGTGCATCCCTTCTTGTTTAATTTTATTAAGATTAGAGTTTTCAAGTGTCCAATAGTGTTGCTGCTTTTGAAATGTGACATCTTTGTATTCCTGGGACACATTTTACATGGTAGGGATACCAAAGTACATGCCCTTCATTACCATGGCCAACAGCTGCACTGGGAAAACTTCTTTGGCTGAATTTGTGGAATTCAGAATGGCTGCATTGATGCTTCAGGGACGGGGCAGATAGAACATGTACTTCTCAGGCCCAAACTCACCTGAATAACTGAGAATCTAGGGTGGAGCCACTGGCAGGTAGTCACAGTGGTTGAGGAAGCTGAAGGCAGCATGGGGTGGACATGAGCTGCAGCATCAGCTGTGTCAGGTCAGAGGAATGGAGGGTGAGGAAAAGGAGGAGAGAAAGGTCACGTTGTGCTACAGGGAGCAGAACTGATGGAAAAGTAGAACCCAAAACTTTAAAGAATAATAATTATCCCCACAAAATGTGTTAGGCAAGTACAAAGAAAGCAGGACACACAGTATGCAAAGGAACCATTCGGGGGTAGTGAGTATAAAAACATTTCCCAAAGTGTTATTTTTTTTAAAATACGACTTAAAAACACAAAGGAGAGAGCTAAAACATTACCTACTGGGGTGATGATAAAGGAGATAGTAGACAATAGGGAGAAGATCGGGAGGCAAATGAGGGTGAGGGGAGAGATAGAGAAAGAAGGTGAAAAATTATACACACACACACACACACACACACACACACACACACACAGGTGCCAACTCCACAAATCAAATGCAATTATTTCTAATGCAAACATATACCATTAAAAAAAATATTGAGGTGGAAACATGGTTGAGAAAGACAGGTTTCAAAACCTTAAAACTATGCAAAATAAAAAGTGTAAGGTCTCCTGATACAAATGAATACACATTTGGCCAGGGATATAGATCACTGGCACAAGGGCCTGCCTGCCAAGAGCAAGCTTGTGATTCCCGAACCAAAAAAAACCCAAACAAAACAAATACACATCCAAACGGCACAATCACAGTTGCCCTGGCATCTGTGCACATGCATGTGCACACTCACACCTCAACTCCTGTGATGCCTAACAACAGAATCCACGTGCTTGGCTGTGGGGGACAGAGCCGGGCATTATGGCGGCCTTGGGCTGAGTAGGAGAAGATAATACATATGGAAATTCTCACTCAAACAATGCCCATATTTTCCTTTCTCCTTCCTTTGCTCCCCAGGGCACCACACACCAGGATGAGCTACGTGACAGGATGCTCCATCCTAGGCCTGTGGGGACAGAGACTGTGACATAAAAAGTTGGGGAGCAGGTTGGAGAGGGAGGAGGGCAGAATATTCCAATTGCTTTTAAAAAGTGCGGGCCAAGGACAGAGTAGGGGAAGCCAACTACTGTGAGAGGCAGAGGGAGAGAGACAAGACAGAGGCACCAGCAGACATGTGGACACTTTGTACAGATTATGGCCAAGATCAGCAAAGAGGAAGAGAGAGGGGAAGCAACCGAGGCAGGGAGAGTGAGGAGTGAGGCAGAGCTAAGGGAGGGAGGCTGAGGGCTAGGGCCAGGGTGAGACACACAGGGCACGGGGTACAGACCGTGACTCTGCTGGGTGTGGACATCCTCAGAAATATGCCCAGGCTGGCTCTCTCACACAGGGGCCTGGACATGTGGCAGGTGCTACAGTGCAGCAGGCTTCCATCCAGACTCCCTGAGGCAGCCATGCCAGGGCTTCTGCAGGTGCCCAGCACTGGAACAGTCAGAGGAAGGAGAAATTCCTGCCTCTCTCCTTTGTCTCCTGATGTGCATGAAGAACGTGAGCAGCAGCTGTCCGCCAAACCCACCTGTTTCCTTTTGCTCACCTTCCATTCCCTTCTGGATGGATGCAGATAGCCTGCTTCCATGTCCTGCAGTCAACTCTAAGGTTACTTCATAGCTGCTCTCTGGGCCAGCCTGAAACGAGCTCCCACTTGATTGTCACCCACAGTGCCACTGTCACACTCCCACCACCCCACATGCTGCTGCCACCTCTGAAGGAGTGGCCAGGAAACCACCTTCAGTGTGGAAGGGATCAGACATGGCTCAGGCTCATTATCCCCAGTCCTCAGTAAGTTGAGGACGCAGCTGACCCTCCTGCATGTTAAACACTATCAGCCTGGACATTCTAGTGGAGACATGGTAGCTGTCAATCCAACATGTGTCCTTGATATAACCTGGAACTGTCCCCATGACAGCTGCAATGACTTTGAATGCCCTGCACTATGCAGCAGCTGTCTATTCTGACCATATCAGACTTGATATTGAACTTAGCAGTAAATCTCAATTGGGACCACTGAGTGTTCTCAGATCAGGGACTTGAATGTGGAGCAGTTTAATCCAAGCAACATGCCCAAATTTGGGCCAATCATGGGCCTCAATTTGGACAAATGGGCAGGCTTGAATTCACAGCAATCAGCTGGATCTAATCTGAACCAGTCATAGCCCTCAATTTCAATCTATCAGGAGGTGCAAATTTGGGCCAATCACAACCCTGCTGCAGCTATTTAAGCAGCACTGGCCTCTCATTTCTCAGGTTCATTTGCAGGGCTTCTTTCTGTGCACTGAATCAGGTGTGCTGCAGGACAGGTCTTCTCCCAACCAAGCGTGCCCTGGCCATCTTCTAAACGTACTCAGGATTCTTACCCCAAGAACAGTGGACAGAGTGCTTGCTTTTAAAAACTAAAAAATGCTTGTGTCTGTTAGCTCAGAAGAGCTGTAAGAACAGCAGCCAAGGAAGACGAATGACAGAGATAGGTGACACAGATTGGGTGATATCTATGGTTACTAGGAGATCTGGCCGGCCCTGACCAGCAGTGGCCAGCATTGGCCGTAACCAGAGCGGCTGTGGGCTTTGATGAACAGCACAGCAGCCAACAGCCTCCGGTACAGAGCTGCAGCTAAAAGCTCTCACAGGGGCATGGCCAGCAGAGCTGCTCCTTCCCTAAGCAGGGTTTCTACGTAAAAGGAGCCAAAGCACTCTCTTGGTGAAGCCATGACCCATGGATGAGAATCCCAAAGGCCTCAGACGCCTCCCTGACAGCTGCCTCTGCCCTTCTGAGAGCCCTGGGATTCCAGTTTCCCTGCACCCCTCAGACTTCTCGTCTCCCCTCACATTCTCCCGTCACCTCTCACATGCTTTGGTCCTTCCTGTGCTCCCTGTGGCTCACGCTGCCCTGCACTGTCGGTCCAGTTGTGCTCTCACTGTCTCTGGCGGGTATCACTGTGTGGAGGCGTGGTGCAGCTTTTCATTCTCCCTCTGGTCTTCATGGGCAGACACTGAGTGAACCCTCCTCCGTGCAGAACTCAGGTCTGCAGCCAGGACAGCTCCCCCTATTGTATCCATATGCATTTTTCATTCACTGACCCAGAACCTCACCAATGGCTCATTTATTCCCCTCTCTCCCCATGATCTGCTCTTTTCTCTGTCCCCAAACACAGCC
>PVLD010023167.1:0-18751 GCA_004027595.1 Dinomys branickii | reverse complement strand
GAGTTCAGCCTCCTTGAGAATGGGCTTCTTTAGAAAGTTGGCCTTGGGGCAGAAAGGGAGGATCCTGAGGGCTTTTCCTTGTTCCTGCTAATGTGTGCGGGTGGCTAGGGGTGTCAGAATGTGGAGGGGAGCCAGGGCAGGGCCCACACTGGGGAGGCATGGGAACTGTGGGATCCGAGCTCAGGCCTACCTGGAGGAGCTGCCCCGAGGCAGTGTCTGTGGAAACAGCCCCAGCACTGTGAACACTGCTAAGAAGCTGTCGATCTAGACTTGATTACTGAAAAGTTTTAGAAATGCTATTTCTGTGTTTTGCTTTGGAATACTTTAGATTTACCAAAAATTGCAAAGATTGCTGAGCATCCAGACAACCTTGTGGCTACCGTCCCTCCCCACCAGGGTATATTTGCGACGACTCAGGAGCTGGCAGCACCCACAGTTGGTTGGCTGCAGATGCTCCGTGCAGGTGAGGGGCCACCCATGTGCACTTCATACTTCCGGTTGTCATCCAGCCTTCGTCGTTGGTGTTGGTGTCCAGACTGACCCAGCCCTGGCCCTTTGCTCTTTCAGGTTGGCCGCTGGCCCCTTTGACACTATGCCTGCCTTTATGTCTCCCTTTAGCACCTCCTTCCTTGCTGGTGCTGTGAGGTGCACTGGCCTCCTCTCCTGATCCCCTGGCCCAGGCCCAGGCCCAGTCAGTTCTCCTAGGAGCCCCACTGGAGTTTTAAACTTGGAAATTAAATTAGAATACCAGAACTTTTATGAGCTAGTTAGGTGTGTATGTGGGCCACACTCAGGCACTGAGGACCCTGTGTCACCCTCACAGGCTTCTCCCAGGGGAACTGCTACCGTGCATCCCCTTGTTACAGATGAGGAGACCGAGGCACAGAGAGGCTCAGATCTGGCCTGGGCTCCTCGTGAAGAAGGCACAGGTTGGAGATCAAGGCCAGGCAGCCTGATGGCAGATGGAAATTGGGACCTGAGAAAAGAATCCCTCTGGGGACACTGGGCTTGGAACCTGGTGCCCGAGGATGGTGGTACCATGACCAGGGGAGGGGGATGCCATTCTGAACAGTGGCAGGAGCAGATTTCCATACAAGGTCTCATGTGCTTAGGCAGAAAGAGCAGGAAGAACAGGTACAGTTTTCTAAAACATTTTTTAAATTATAATTTTGTGCCAAGTTATTACTCTGTGTTAGTTACCTGTTGCTACATTATCCCAAAGAGTGGCTTAATACAGCAGTTTCCAGGGGCTACGTCATCACATGGGGACTGGGCAGGATCTACTTTCAGGCCAAATCAGTGTGAGCTGGGCCCTCACAGGCTTGGGCTGAGGGCTCAGTGCCTTACAGGCTGTCGGCTGAAGAACCTCTCGGTGCCTGGCCGTGTGTATCAAATATCAGAGCATGCAACCAAGAGGGCAGGGCGACAGAGAGAGAATGAGAACACACACACATACCCGTGCGCCGGTAAGAGGATGCGCCAGCAGGGTGGCGGTGACAGTCTTCTGTTACCCAGTCTCAGAAGTTGTTACTTCGGCTGCTCCCCATACTGAGAAGCAAGTCGTGAGGTCCTGGGCTCTGGGGAAGAGACTTGCACAAGGCGTGGGTACCAGGAGGCGGCCATCACTGGGGACGGGAAGCACAACCCAGGTATACCCAACCCAGCACTGCACTGAGCATTGCATCTTTACGCCTTTCCAAAGAAGGAAGGACTGTTCCGATGCTGTCACTGTCCAGTTAAGGAAGAGCGCTCAGAGCGATGCAGGGACCTGTTCACACAGTCCCCAGTGGGCAGAGATGCTTTCAAATTCAGCCCAAATGCAGAGCTCAGCTCCGAATGTGCCCCTGGTGTTTCTCTAACTGTGGAACCCAGTGCCCCACTCCATGGTTGTCTTGGAGCCTTGGATGAAAATGCAGAGTCCCAGACAAATGTGACCTGTTCAGAGGGGCCTGGGAAGCCTCTCTCAAAGGCCTCCCCTGGGGCAGTGATTGTAAGCCTTGCAGAACTTCCAGGGATACGAATAGCCTGCTGTGGCCTGCATGCCCTAGGTTTGCCACCACTGGCCTAGGGGATTTGGATGCTCCTTGAACTTGAGAGAGACGTAGAAACTCTCCCTCTCTCTTCCGTCCCTCTCGGACACAGAAGGCTTGGTCCTGAGGCTTGAAGGAAATGTCTGACATTTGTCAGTGTCTGACTTCAGTGAGGAAGGGAAAGGTGTGGCTTCTTGAAACTCACCATCCCTTTTCAAGTATTTACAAGCAGAAGAAATTGAAAATTAAATGAGATGGTACAAGGAAGTACTTAGCACGGCGCCTGTGTGTTGAGAGCATTTTGGCATATGTGGTTTCCATGAATATCCGTGATAATTATCCCCTTGCAAGTGTTAATTCCAGTGCAGTGAAAACTGGACTTACACCCTGACTTTGGTTTAGAGAAGAGATTTTGATTCTTTCCATTCACTCCAGATCAGTGGTTTAGGAAATGGAGATACTTAGTTTGGGACTTTGTTACTGGGTGTTTGGGAGGGAAAGATTAATTTGCCATTCAGTAAATAATAATTGGGTGGGTCTGGGTCCCAGGAGGTGATGAGGTCATTCCCCACCTAGGGCTCTGGTTGTTCCTGGACGTCACCTGGGAGAGGATGCTGTGTGACAACAGAGTCATCAGCGGGGTCTGCACAGACTCCAGCCACCTCCGAGGCAGGTGAGGGGACACCCTGGCAGTGCAGAGAGCCTCACAAGCACTTTGTTTTCCAGATCAGGAGCAACACTTCACAGATCTTG
Source organism: Dinomys branickii (assembly GCA_004027595.1). Lineage (NCBI taxonomy): Eukaryota > Metazoa > Chordata > Mammalia > Rodentia > Dinomyidae > Dinomys > Dinomys branickii. Next base: position 15,968 of record PVLD010023167.1, on the reverse strand, counting down.
GAAGAAAACATCCAGCTCCTTAAGGCCAGAGTGACAGAGTGCGAGGCATCTGTGCCGAAGTGGACTGGCTTGAGGTACATGCAGGAAGACAGTTTCCCCACAAGGCAGCAAGCTCGGTTGGGCTGTTGCTCTCTCTTCTGAGATGCTGAAGTGGCCTTGAGTGTTGGCACTGGGCCCAGTGAAGGGGTCCGGGTGAACGAAGGGCTACACTCACTGCTATTTTTTTAAATGACAACTTATTTCCAGTGTTTCAAAATCAAGCTACTTTATCTTAAAAATCTGAATTTGAAGCTTCTTTTGAAAATTCAGAAAGATCGATAACCCTGGGCCCACATTTCTTTAAGTACTTTAATCTGATCATTTTTTAAAGCATAGATACATCAAGTGCACACATCGTAAGCGTATAGTTCAGTGAATTTTCACATGTATCAGCACCCGGGTAAAGGTGACGTGCATTAGTCAGCTTTCTGTCACTGGGACAGAATACCCAGTGTACACTACTCAAAGGAGAAAAGGCCTATTTAGGCTTCTGGTTTTAGAGCGATTAGTCCATGGTCAACTGACTCGGAGGCAGAGACATCATGGAGGGAGGGAGGGAGGGCATGGTGGAAGAAACTCCTCACAGAGAGCAGGAAGAGAGCCAGAGAGGAAGGGCTTGGGGACAAGCTCTGCCCTTCAGAGGTGCACCCTGACTTTCTCCAAATAGGCCCCACCTCCTAACTGCACATTCAGCCACGAACTTGCCGGTGGATTAAGCCACTGATGACCTGATTACCTCACTAGGCCTCACCTGTGCATGTTGCTGCATTAGCAGTCATCAGACACATGATTCTTCGGGGAATAATTCATATTAAACCAGAACAAGACCCCGATGGGGAAAGAACATTTCCAGGCTCAAGGCTGTGTCCTTGCAGTGTGCGTGAGAGAGCAGAGAGAGCCAGGAGCAGCCCCTCCTCAGAAGATACACAGCTGCTTCACTTACCACAGCCCCCCCCGTGCCCTGCCGCCCCTTCACTGACTTCCCCATCTTGTGTTTGCCTGGACACGGGGCTAAGGTGCACAGTATCCCATTTCCCCTTTGCTCAACTGAAGCTGGTTCCCTGCGCTCTCAGAGCAGGAGCATCAGCTCTGAGCAGTAAGGCCCTCCCGGGGTCACGCCGCCGGTCCTGTGAAGCTGGGGCTCTGGCATGCGTGCTGCAGGCGGAACCTGTTGTGGACCTGGGGCTGTGGTCTGGGATCTGGCTCCGTGCACAGGGAAGAACCAGGAGGCCAGAGACGACTGCAGTTGGTGGTGGACCCCTGTCCAGAGGGGAGGTGGCCCACTCTGAGCTGAGAGTGAACGTGGCAGTCAGTACTGACTTAGCAGAGAATTAACATTCTTGTCAGCAGAGAATGGAGCAGGAATATAATTAAAACTTTGCCCTTGAAATAGCTGATTCATTTGAATTTTATTCCACACGTTTGAAAGAGGAAAGAAAATGGTAAAGCTCTGCAGCACTGGTTCTTGCCTTGCCTGGGTTGGGCCAGCTGTCAAGTCTCATTCTTTTCTTAGCCTCCGGTCTACTGCCCTTTATCCGGGGCCTCCTGTGCACCGCTGCAGGGCTGTTGCTGTAAGAGAGACCGTCTGTGACCCCTCCAAAAGGGACCCTCTGCAGGCACGACTGTGTCGGTTTCCTGTTGGTGCGGTAACAAATTACCCAAAATTCATGGCTTCAAAGACCCTGCAGTTACTATCCTACAGCTTTGGAAGTCAGAAGCTTACAGTGTGCTTTGTGGAGCTGAGAACGTGGCATGGGCAGGGCGATCTCCTGTGGGCTCTAGGGAAGACCCTCTGTGCTCTTCTGGCTCCTAGAGGCTGCTTCCTCTGTCTTTAAAGCCCAGGGTCGCCTCCTTGGCTTCTCCCCCTCCAAGCCCCCACCTGCCTCCTCCTCGAAAGGACCCTTGTGATCAGTGCACTGGGCCTGGCTAGATAATGCAGGGTGTTGTGCCGGGTCACAGCCCTCAGCTTCCCAGGTTCATGACAGGGCCGTGATATGTGTCTTGCTGCCAGGAAGCTTGAACTACGAACGGAACATGTGTGATGGCATGGGACAGTCCTCTTGAGTGGGACAGTCACACGTGCCACCAGTGGGTCAGGCTGACAGCCACATGCTAATCACATCTGCAGGGTCCCTCTTCCCACAGAAGTAGGGTGTCCACATGAGTCAGGGGTTGGGACATGAGCAGCTTTGGGGCCACTGTTCTGCCTACCACAGTCAGCAGACAGAGTAGGCGAGGCAAATGCAGGGAAGTGGGGCTGGGGCGTGGGATCTCTAGACCCCTGGAGGGTTGGGGGCAGCCATGTGGGGTGGGCTGGGGTAGAAAGGGTGCTGGGACACTGGTGGAATCCTGGGAGGCCCCCTATGGGCCAAGGTGAGTGTGACCCAGGAGGGCTACAGACTGGTGCAGGAGCCAGGGCAGGTTCTTCTGACCTTTATCCCCAGAAAGCAGCCACAGGAGGGACAGTGCAGCTGAGTGGTGAGGCGAGCAGGGTGGGCCCTTCAGGCCGGGTAATTCTCTGTGGTGGGGTTGACCTATGCCTGGGAGAGGCCCAGCAGCCTCCCTGGGCTCCACCCATAAGGTGTCCTGAGTGAGAGTGGACGTTGTCTGATGCCCCCTGTGGGCTGAATCTTGGGGTCACCTCTTCAAGGTGTGTGAGCCTGCATTTTCCTGTGAATGAAGATGCAGGTCTCGAGCCCACACCCTTACTGTATCCTCCAAACACCTGTTGAACGCTGGCTGCCTGGGACAGGAACCAGGGCAGAGTTGAGGTGGGGGTCCCAATGCCCTGGTGTGGCCGGAGAGGAGCACTGGACCAGAAAGCGGGCTGGGCGTGACAGCCAGCTCTGGGAGCAAGAAAGGGAGCGAGGAGCGAGGACAGTTAGGGCTTTGGGGTGCAACCTTTGTGCTAAGCATAGAATATGCAGTGATGAGCCTGGGGAGGAAAAGGCTGGTGCAAAGGCCCTGAGGCCTTCCTGCCCTAGATCAGGGATGAGTGCAGGTTGACAGCACAGGGTCAGGTCAGGATGCTGGGACCCTGCTCTGAGGATAGCAGGGTCATTAAAGGGGTCATAGTGGCAGTAGATTTTCCCCACAAGGAATTCCAGGGGGGTTATAGGAGTCCCTCTTACCCATAGCTTCCCTTTCCATTGTTTCAGTTACCTGTGGTTAATCTTGGTCCAGAAGCATTAAGTGGAAAATTCTAGAAATAACCAATCCATAAGTTTTAAATTTTGTGTGTGAAATCCCGTATACTCCTGCCCAGGATGTGAATCATCTCTTCCTGCAACAAATCCACGCTATCTATGCCTCCTTCCCAGAAGTCACTTCCAAACCATTTTGGGTGTTGCTGTTGCAGGATCTCAGGGCTTGTGTTCAGGACAGGAAGAGAAAGAGAAGGAGAGTGACCACACTCACATCGCTTGTATTACAGCATATTGTTATTACTGTTGCTAATCTCTTATTGTTCCTAAATTATAAATTAAACTTGAAGTTGGCATAGGGAGAACAGTTATCTGGGAGGCCCAGTACTACCCACAGGTTCAGGCGTCCCTCGGGGGCCCTGGGCAGTGTCCTCTGCAGAGAAGGGATCCACTGTACTCTTGGTATGGTTGAGGAGGGGAGTGTTCTCCAAGGACCTCATGTGCTCAGAACTGGCATTTGGGGAGGAGACTGGATTGTGAGGACCGTACGGCTGGCCAGCTGTTGGAGTGAGGCCTGGTGGGAACAGGTGGGTCACTGGGGTGTGTCCCTTCCTGCTCCCTGCTTCTCTCTGCGCTTGGCCGCCGTGATATGAGCCCGTCTGCCACGCCGACTCTGCCCTGTAGCCGGCTGGCTGTGTGCTGAAAACATGAGCCAAATGAACCTCTCCTCCTCTCGGTGGGGGGTGTTGGGTGTCGTGTGGACATGTGCTTTTGTCTGTGTGAGGTCAGTACCTAGGAGTGGAATTGTCAGGTCTATCTATGGTCACTCGTTTTAGGAACTTCCAAATTGTTTTCAAAGGGACTCCTGCATCTTAGATGCCCAGGAACAATTGCTAGAAGCTTTAGATTAAGCTAGTGAACAGGGATGCCCACAGGAGATGGACTGCCCAGGGCTGGGGGTCAGAAGCCCAACCCTGAGACTCCCCATTCCTCTCTGGAAACAGCTAAGCTGCAACTGCCCTCTTCCGTGGAATGTGAGTCTGCAGAATGCCACGATCCTTGCTCTGCCCAGGAGTCTGTCTGACATTGAGGCTCAGTGGTATTTACCCTAATTCAACACCCGGGTGCTATTGAAATGTTACAGAAATCTCTGTAATTGGGTTGGTATTAAAAGCAGAGGGAGCTGGGTGCAATGGCACGTGCCTATAATCTCAGCAACTTCGGAGGCTGAGGCTGGAGGGTTTCAAGTTAAAGGTTAGCCTGAGCATTTAGCAAGACCCTGTCTCAAAATTTAAAAAAAAAGTTTGAAAGGGCTGTGGATATAGCTCCATGCCCAGTGTGAGTGAACGCAGGAGGGACCTGAAGTGTTCCCAGAGAGGTCATAGATTATAAGGCATACGGGAGGTTTGTTTCTCCCCTTAGCTAAAGTGTGTGACGTTAAAATAGAAAAATGTAGGGACCCAGTGAGAACCTAACGTACCAGGACAGGTGAATTCCAGGGCCAGGTGGGCCTGGCCCTTCAGTGACTTGCTGACCAGTTTCCTCCTCTGTGGGCTAGGAATGTCCATCTGTCTCTCGGAGGCTCAAGGGTGGAGTGAGGCAAGTTGGCACCTGGCTCACCTTGGGAGCCCTGTGAGGGCAGATTGCTGTTTGGGTGGCTCTAGTGCCTGTCCCCGGGGCCTCAGTGATGGTCCCCGCTCTGCTGTGCTGGCCAGGGCCCCAAGGCGGCTAATGTTCCAGTGGCTCCTGCAGGGCTGCTCTCCAGATCCGTGTGACTCACCAGGGCAGCGCTGGAACCGATGGTGATGCTCTGCCAGCACATGGCCCTTGATCAGTTTCCTTAACACAGACTAACACTTCCAGTGTGGCTCTGTGAGCCGGGGACTGTAGTTTCCCAGCAAGATCTCAAAGCAACTCACAGCTGCCTACAGACCAACCCCATTTTACAGAAGAGGCAGCAGCCGAAAACAGTGACTTGGCCAAGGTCACACAGTGGGGAGTGGGAGAACGGAAGCTGCAGTCTGCCCCCGGGGCTGAGCACTGGACCCTTTTCTGGGCAGGGCCTTCGCCAAAAGTGTTCACATTCCTCACTACTTATAAGTACAGTTTTAACAACAGGCTGCCCTGCTTTCCTTCCTGCCCTGTTCACTGTCAAGCAGCACATTTTCACAGAGGGGAAAAATGTATACAAGTCTGGCTCCCACCCAGCACCCAGCCCTCTGGGCGGTGGAGAGCAGTGGTCCCCTGTCCATATGGATGGTGAGTATGTCACTGGCTCTGACTCAGGCCTGCAGCCTCGGCTGTCCCTGGGCTCATTCTCCCTGTGGCAGCTTGGCCAGGCCACCCAGCTCCGAGTGGGCCAAGGGCCCCTGAGGCCTCTGGCTGCAGGGCAGGGACCTGTCAGATGCAGCTTCCCAGCTGCAGCCCTGCAACCCACCCACCACATGTTCACATGGGCGCGCGCGCGCGCGCACACACACACACACACACACACACACAGAGAGAGAGAGAGAGAGAGAGAGAAAGAGAGAGAGAGCGAGCGAGCGAGCGAGCGATCAGCGGCTGATCCGGCTGTTGAAGCACAGCAGATGCCGCCGCCTTTGGTCGTCCAGTGTCTTTGCTGAGGCCGCGTTGCTCATTCACCCTTTCACTGATTTGTGGCACACTTGTGCTTACCGTGCTCATGGCTGCCACTGTGCTGGGCTCTGGCACAGCCTGTGGGCAGTGCTCACCCGGCGCCTTCCCTGTAGAACCTGTGTGCTACAAAGATGGGCATCGCCGAGGATGGTGGAGACGGAGTCAGGGTAGCTCCTTGGCTGCTCCGGTGGCTGCATTAGGTCAGGTGGAGTGGGACCTCTGAGGAGGACATAGGGACTCAAGGCCTGGAAGGCAAGCAGGGAGAGGAGGCTGCAGGCAGGGGAGCGTGCAAAGGCCCTGTGGAGGGAGGGAGAGGCCAGGCACTTTCTGGAGCCCAGCGAAGGCTTTGGGACAGAGCAGGAGAGCTGGCTGTGAGGCCGAGGTCGGACAGCCCTGCTTCCTTCTAGTGAGGGAGGTTTCCTGGGACGTGCCTGGCACTGAGCTGTCCTGTGCCTGTCTCTGGTACAAGACTTTCCTGTGTCACAGTTGGAACCAGGGGAGGCGCAGAGCAGCAGGGTCGTGTCTGAGATGACTCTGTAGCTGCCACATCTGGTGGCCTTAGCTATACATGCGTAGAGACCCGCATGCACACACATAAACACATACAGAGGCTCCAAGCACAGAGAAAGGTATGAAAAGGTACACTGGAGGTTTTTACTTTTTCTGGGTTTGCACACTCTTCTTTTGTTGAGATAGAGTCTTGCTATGTAGTTCAGGCTAGCTTCGACTCATGATGTGGCTCAGGCTGGGCCCGAACTCACAGTGACCCTCCTGCTTCAGCCTCATGAATGCTGGGATTACATGAGTGCATCACCAATGCCCGGCTTGCACAGTGTTCTTGAAAATACGGATTTATTGTTAGCATTGATAAAAAACGGAGACTTGTCCTAAAATGGGATTGTTCTTTTTAAAATGATGGTGGCTGACATTTAATAAGCTCTTAAGTATGTGCTAAGCACCTCACTTATTTAACAAGATTGGTGCTACTGTTCCCATTTTACAGATGAGGAAATGGAGGCTAATAGAGATCAAGGAGCTTGCCAGAGGTGTACAAGTCATGAGTGGCAGGCGGAAGCTGGATTCTAATCCAGAGAGTCTGGACTCCGAGTTGCTTTTATCTTCAGGTGGAAGCTCTTCCTGGAGGTCTGGAGCCCGTCCGGTGTGCACCTTGCCTGGCTCCTGGAAGCTTCTGAGTTCCAATCTATATCAGCTATTAAAGTGAGCTTTTAGGCAATTTCTAAAAAAAAAAAAAAAAAAAAAAGATTTTCAATAAAAGACCTTTGAAATCTGACAAACATTCCTTCGATCTCCTCTCTGCCACTTCCTGTGTGACTATGGCAAGGTGACCCAACCTCTCTGGGCCCCAGGTGTGCTCTGCAAATCGGGGCCAGGAGCAGGGTCCTGGTGGGAGGGGAGGGGTGGCCTGTTCCTTTCGGGTTTCTGAAGGTGCTCCTCTTGCACAGTAGGCCTTGGGAGCCCTCACAGGGAGCCCGTGAGTCGGACTGCCTGATTGGAGGAGGCTGGTGGTGCAGTGAAGGGCAGTGTCCCGGCCGTCCCAGCGGGCTCCCCCAGGACTGTGCTGCACCCGGGTGGGCAGAGGCAGCTTCACAGCTCTTCCTGTCTCCCGTCAGGCCTTCGTCAAGATGGTGGCGCGCCACGCTGCCTTCCCGGAAGCGCATGTGCTGCGGGCCGCAAGCGCACCCGTGGGGCCTTCCCCCAGGCCCTGCGCGGGTGGCTGGGCTCCGCACTGCTCTCATCCTTCAGGAACGTGAGTATCCGCCCTGAGAACGAGGGCGCCTCTCCTGCTTCCTCCCCAGACCCTGGAGTGGGGAGAGGGCTCAGGAAATGGAGTTCAAAGGGCACATTCCCTTCTGCAGACAGGAAGTGGTCAGGAGCGCAGCCTCGCCCTCTCTGTGCCTGCCTCCCTTCAGGCGTCATTGCTGTGGCCGCTCCCTCACACACCTCTTACTGAGCACCTACTCTTTACCAAGCCCATCCGTGGTTCCCACGGTGGGCAGAGCTGACCCTGCCCTCCTGTTTTGTCTTTACACATAAGGACAGTGATGGTAAGGGGCACGTTAAGATCGGGGCACAGCTTATTCCTGGAGCACCAGTCACCCTGAGGAGCCAGGGGGAGCAGGGAAGGCACGAAGCCCACCCCTCCCACATACCTGCTCCGTCCAGGGTCTCCTCCTGTGGCTCCACAAGGAAAGAAAGAGCACTATGTCCTTTCTTAGGCCAAAGCTGAGGCCAGGCCGGGCATGGTGGCGCACATCTCTAATCCCAGCACTTGGGAGGCTGAGGCGGTAGGATCGCCATGAGCTTGAGGCCAGCCTGAGCTGCATAACAAGACCTTGTCTCAAAAAACAAAACAACAAAACTGAGGCCAGATGAATCCTGCAACTAAGCCCTTCCGTGTCCTTGTGTTTTTATTTTTTTGAGACAGGGTCTTGCCATGTAGTTCGGGCTGGCCATGTACTCATGATCTTCCTGCCTCAGCCTCCTGAGTACTGAGAATGCAGGTTTGCACCACCCTATCCTGCCTGACACACAGTTTTCCAGCATAGCCTCTGCTCATCCCCAAATCCAGGGGACTTTGGGTCACATCAAGACATTTTGGTTGTCACCGCTGAGAGAGGCAGCGTGCGATTGGTGTCTGTCTAGTGGGTGGAGTTCAGGGACGCGGACAAACACCCCCACGAGGTACACGGTGGCCCAAGAGAGTGATGCAGCCCACTCTGTGGTCAGGGGTCGGGGACTTGCTTTGCGCTGCGTGTGCTAATCACAGTTCCTGTCGGGCTGCTGTGCTTCCTTAGCTCCTTCTGTGGCATCCGGTTCTCATGGTAGCCTGTGAGGAGGGTCCTTTAGTTCTGCCCTCTTCAAGATGAGGAGACCAGTGCTCAGGGAACATAAGGGACCTGCCAGGAGGACAGAGCCAGGAGCAACCAGGCTGGATCCACACCCGGAACAGGGACAGAGTCTGCCCTGCCGCTGCCCTCTTCTGCCCTCTAGCAGAACTGGTCCCAGGGCCCTGGCTCCACGACTCGGCTCAGCTCTTGTCCTGCGACTGCCCGGGGCACTTACTGTTCACCTGCCTGCCTGCAGGGGCCAGCGAGGACCGGACAGCACCTCACAGTTTTCAGGGTCTAGGAACTCCTATTGATCCCTCAGAGCCCAAGTGAATGCTGCCTCCAGTATGTGCCCTGTGGGATGGCCTCTCTCCAGACAAACTCCATCTCTTTGCCTCCCTAGGAGAGTGAAGTTTGAGGTGTTCTTCATCCTGCTTTCCCTTGAGTTACAGTGACCGTTCCTGGGAGCCCAGGAGCCCAGTCTCCCCACTGATGGCTTTTGAGGCGCGCAATGGGGAGAAAGGACAGAGGACCTTGGCAAAGGTCTGTTCTCTGCGTTTCCCTCCCTCCCCTGGCCCACAGCCATTCCTTCCAGGCTGCGCCCGTTTGCTTGTGTGCAGAGGTGAACCCCAAGGCTCCAGGGCAGGCAGTGCTGGCTGAGACCCCAGGCCTGTGGGGGCCCCACCCCTGCCACAGAAATGGAGTATGCTGGGTGTGCTGGGCCTGCACCCCATTTCTACTAGACGGCGGCTTGGGGCCTCAGAGTAGCCCCAGACCTGCATGTAGTGACTTGTACCAGGAAGCTCATGCCAGCTGGGGGCTGAGTCACCCACAACCTGTGTGTTGATCTTGGCCCCACTCAGGCTTGTCTGGGGAGGTTGTACAGGTGCGTGCACGCGTGTGTGTGTGGCCATAGGCGTGTCTGCGCTGACTGCACCAGGGCTCAAGCCAGAGGGCCCTTCTAGAATGATCCTTACAGCGCCTGTTAGGCCAGCTGTGCAGGCTCCTGACACCTGCCTGAAAAAGCAGGTCTCAGCACTGTTTCTGTCTCAGAGATGAGGAAACTGAGGGGCCCAAGGGTCAGATCGCTCCCCACTCAGTAAATGGGGGAGCTGGGGTTTGAACTTGTGACTTCAAGGATGGTTGCTCTGTTCCCTGGTGGGCCAGTGTGTGACCGGTCTGACCACAGGACGTGCTGCTGGCTGCTGGGGAGGTGCGGGTCCCGTGTGGACCCCATGGAGGCTCTGTTTCTTCCATCCAGATGCCCCAAAGCTAGGGTTTTGTGCAGCCCCAGTGCCCACTCCAGTGGACGTGTCCTCCTGGCAAGACCACCATCCCCTGCCCTTCTGCTGCTGGATGCGCTGCTGGGCAGAGCAGGCGGGAAGGGGTTCAGAGAGTTTTGATTTCTGCCCTCCCCCACACCCCCTCCTCCCAGGGCGGTTCCAGGTGCGAGCAGAGAGGATCCTGGCTCTATCGGCCACTGAGGCAGATTGGCCTTTCCCAGCTGCCCAGCTCTGCCTCCCTGCCCTGCAGGTTCCTTGTGGGGAGGACCCCATGGCCATGCGGAGTCCTCACTTGGGGTGTGAGTCACACTGCTTCCCTGGAGTTTGGTGCCCCGCAGAGAGGAGGCCCGCCATGCTCCCTACTCCCCTCCCAGAGCCCAGGAGGAAGAGGCCTTGGCCTCCACCACCTGGGGCGTGTTTCCTACCCGGCCTGGCTTGCCCCACCTGGGATTGGGCAGTGGGGAGGCGGAGGAGAAAGCTGGGCCTTGTGTTTTCTAAGCAAGGGCAGCCCTGGGTTCTGCCCACAGGTGGAGCCAGCCTGGCCCTCTGAGCCCAGGGTGCAGGTGCAGTGCGGAGCCCGTTTCCACACCCCACAGACATATCTTCCTAGTGCACGCGTCTGCGTGTCTGTGTTGGACCACATGGAAGGCGTGCTTTGGATTACACTTTTGTGACTGATTTAGTGTTACAAGCCTTACCGAAGAGTGGCACCTCTCTTTTGCTGCCTCGGGTCCCCATTGGTGAGATTGCTGAATGGCATGAGTGTGGACCGGTCCCTTCATCTCCATAAACCTCAGAGAGCTTAACTGCCAGGTGGTGACGTGGGCAAGATCCCAAGGGGCCTCTGAGTGCTAGAAAAGCCTTTCAGATTCCACGCAAAGTATCAAGGTCCTGAGCTAGAGCAGTGGGACTAAAAGGAAGAGAGGAAAACGGCAGAACTCCGAGAAGAAGGTTCCGTGTGGGGTTTGAGGGCACTGAGGGTGTGAAAACCAGCTTTGAGTTAGAGAGCAAGTGGCCAAGACAGACGAGCCTTCGGTGCTCAGCAGTAGGCGTTGGCCAGGCGTCACAAGGATCTGGCCGCGGAGCCTGTGGGCGCAGAGGCCCTGCCTGTGACAGAGCTTGGTGCTGGAGAGCAGCAGGAGGCCTGACGCTGGGCTGTGGTGCGGGTGGGGATCAGCGGGACATGGGCTGGGGTGGACAGGGCTGGCCTGTGCAGGGCCTGAGGCCGACGAGAAGCACAAACACTGTGAAGGGCACCGGGGAGCCACAGGAAGGGCTGTGGCTGGAGGGTGACCGGGTCACATTTGCTTAGTGAGATGAATCACTGAGCTCAGGTGGCGTTCAGGGTCAGGGCTGTCTTGTCGAGACTTGAACTGGGGTGCTGAGCAGGGACCAAGCCAAAGCATTAGGTCATTAGGACTCTGCTCCTTGGGAAATGGTCCCTGCTGGGCCCTGCGCTCCTGGAATCCTCAGGGCCCTTGTCCAGTCAGAGGGAGAGGAGGTGTCTGGTGGGTCTCAGGGCTCCTGAATAAGAGCTCACCCAGGCCCGTCTGAGGAGGGGCTGGCCCTGCAGTCCCATCTGGAGAGGTTTCAGGCCACGTGGAAGGGAAAGAGTGAGCCAGGGCTGAGTCAGGCAGCTTTGGGCCTCGGAACTGCTTGGGGGGGCCACAGCAGGTGCCCTTGGCCTGGCCCTGGAGGCGTGGGGCAGCCTCGATAATTTGTTGTAAACCACTGTTTATTTTCTGCCGAGCCAAAACATCTTGTTCACGAGGTGTCATTTTGATTAATTTTTCTGACAGAGAGGAATGTGGTGCTTTCCAAGGAAGGCTCTTTGGCTAGTAGCAAGCCCGCCCGGGGCCCGCTGGTGTGGCCTCCTGTACAGAGCAGGCTGCGGGTGATGGTGGCCTGGCTTAGGCTTGGACCTGCCCAGCTCACCTGCCAGTCCCAGCCCCTGGCAGGGAACAGTGACTCAGGCCTTCCCAGGAGGAGAGAGCTCAGCGGGGGGAGGTGGCTTTGCCTACAGCAGAGTGGGAGCCTGGCCTCAAACCCACAGATGTGTTCTGCCGTCTGGCGACAGGAATCAGTGTCACCAGTGTGAGAGCAGTGCATGGCGGGATGCTCGTGAACTGCAGAGCCCGTGTCTTGAAACTGTAGAAATGAGGGCCATGGGCGGCTAGATTTGCCCATCGGGGAGAAAACTGAATGTATCTGGAATTTTATAAGAATCTCGCAACATCTCAAAGTTGGCCACTAATCTTTTTAAATGTTAAATGTGGAGAGTACCATGTCAGACCTGTGGATAGCACACACCATGCTCCCTAGCTCCTGTTTGAGGTGGGTGAACTGTTTCCCTCAGGGGTCACTCCTTTGGATGGGGGTGCAGAGAGCTACCTTCTCTACTTGACATCTGCCCAGCAAAAGCTCTTTGGTTCTTAGAAGCAACCTAACAGCCAGCAATTTTATTAAGCAACTACTATATAAGGAAGGGGTTTGAGTACCTGAGCTCAACTTCCTGTAACAGTTCTAGGTGGAAGATACTGTGATTCCAGAGTACAAGGAAGGAAACTGAGTCCCTTTCACTTGTCTAGGGTCACACAGTGTAAGTGACAGAGCCAGGATTTGCCTCAGCTTTGACCTCGTTCAGTGTCGCTCTCCCTACCTCTGTCATGCTTCCCCTGGGCAGCAACTGCAGCCTCAGCGCCCAGGATTATAGACGAGACCCTCTGACGCCCAAAGATGCATGTTCTTTGGCTAGCTTAGTATATAGTGTCTGTGATTTGCATTAATTGCCTGCATTTTAGGAAGTGGGTTTCATATAGGAACCTATGCTTCTGCTTTGTCTTAAAAAACAGAGGTGTGGGTGGGCCCCTGGGCAACAGCCTCAGGAGGACACTCTCTGATCCACATTATGTTCTCAGGACCTTCCTGTGGGTTGTGAGCTGCCTGCCGTGGCTGAGCACATAGTAGGTGCGCAGAAAATATCACTAGGTGTTCGGAAGGCTTCTGTGGCCTTTGCCGGCCTCCTAGACTGCTCTGGAGGCGTCACCAGGCAGTAGAGAGCGAGAGGGCTTTTGTGGGCTGGAAGGAGGCAATGGAGGCCGTGGGCAGAGCTGTCCTGCCCAGGCTGGCCTGTAGGAGTCGTTGATGCCAGGTTTGGTGTCCCTCCCTCCCCTCCCCCATACCCCCTTCTGCCTCCCCGAGGAGGGAGGCTTTGCCTCCTCTAGGCACCTCCCCTCTTCCCCTGCAGGGTCCCCCTGGAGGGGTGAGTGTGGGAGGAGCCTGGCCAGACTTTATCCCCTGGTGGAGGCTGGTAGAGCCGGAACAAGGCATTGACACAAAGGAGTGAGGCGAGGTTCCGAGGCGCCTCCTCCCGGCCCTGAACCAGCCTGCCTTCTCTTCCTGCCCCAGAAGCCCTTGCGGCAAAAATGCAACCCGAGCAGATGGCAAATATTAACGCCACAATGGAGGACTGAGCCCCTCACTTCCCCAGCCCCCGCCACATGGCTTGAAGTGAGTTGCCCGACCCTGCACAGGACGAGTTTGCTTCATTCGAGACATTTGGTGGCAGGCGTGCAGGGGAGGGACAGGACTCCTGGCAGGCTGCTTTGGGAGCCAAATCGGGTTTTGTAAGGCTTGCGTTCTTGTTTTCTGCTGAGGGTGAGAGAGGAGAAAGCTCCTGGCAGAAAGGAGTTTTTATTTTGGGGGGCTGTTGAGGGCTGCTCGGAAGCACCCAGCTTCTCCCCGGCTGGTAGAACACTTAGCATCGCTCTTCTCCCAGCTGATGTCTGGGGCCAGGTCCTCCTGGGTGCTGGGGCCATCCTGAGCCCTGTGGGGTGAGGGATGCACCCCTGGGCTCTGCTGCCTAGGTGCAGAAGCACCTCACCAAGTTGTGACAAGAGGTGTCGGGGAAATAGCCAAATGTCTCCCGGAGGCAAATTGCCTTGGGCTGGAAGCCCCCAACTAGCTAAATGTCAAGGTTGGGTGAAGGGGCCTGGGGCCTCCTCCTCCCTCCCTCTTAGCTTTTCTGTGTTTCCTGTAGGTACAGGAAATGTCCAGCATGATACGTTTCAGCAGCACAAAAGTGCAGCTTCTCCAGCCCAGGGTTTATGTCTTGGCCATGGTGCTCTCACTGCTCTGGGCCTGGAGCGGGTCCTGGCTTCCCTTTTGTGGAGGATCCGGCAAAGCCCCAGCCTGGTGGAATCCAGCTGAGGCCTGGGATGTACAACATTCACCAACATGCCGGTTTAAATCTACAATGTCCCCCAAAGCTCCTGCGTCTAGAGGTGGGGCCTTCGGAGGGTGTAATGTTGTCAGTGGGTCAGCCCGCTGCTGATGGGTTCATAGTTCGGTGGCATCGCTGGGAGGTGATGGAGACCCAGGGGGTGGGGCTTGTAGGAGGGAGTGGGTCATGGAAGTGGGACTCTGGGGACTCTGTCTTGGCCCTGGCCCCTCAGGCTCTTGCTGTCCCTCCTTCTCTCCTTTTGGCTGCTGTGACGTCAGCAGCTTTGCCCTACAGACCCTCCCACCATGACCTTTCTGCCTCCACAAGGCCTAAATCCGTGGAACCATCGACCATGGGTGGAAACCCCTGACACTGTGAGCCAAAGCCTTTGCCTCAGGTGTCTGTCTCAGTGACAGGAAGTTGACTTACACCCCTTTGGCTGACAAATTCGCTTCAAGCACCTGCCCTGACATGAGCACTGTTTTAGGTGCTGAGGCCCAGAGTTTAGGAAAAGAACACCTCGATTCTTTTGGCTTGATTCACTCTAGGCCGCTCACGCTTATACTCCTGTCTGGAGGGTGACAGGCGGTGTGAGGTGGGGCCACCCCTCCCAACAGCTGGGGGAGGAGAGAGGAGGGGTCCAAGTTTCCCTGGGCCCTGGACTCCCCCTGGCCGACAGTAAGGTCGGCTCCTGGGGGAGGGCCTGATTCTCCCACTGCCCGCACGTGCAGCCCCAGGTGTGCCTCTGCCTGACACCCGAGCCGGGGTGCCCAGACACCCGCCTCCCCAGCTTCAGCTCTCACAGCAGCACTACAGCTGCTTGGCCGCCTTGGAACCCCGGGCCGGGCTCCTCAGCAGAGACCGGATCCAAGGACATGATCTGTGGGTGCTGGCTGGGAGGGGATGGGCCGCTGTCACACCCATCAGTTAACGTCCACCAGGTGTCCTGGGTCCCCCTTGGGTTTTGCCCTCTTCCACTTCCTGCCCATCGCGGCCACTGGAGGAGTGGCCTGGGCCAGTGGAGCGCTCTGCCTCTGTGTCTCTGCCAGCCCCTGCTTCCTGTGGAATCTAGTCCTGTGTCCCTGTCTCTGTCACCACGTCTCTGCCTTGACCTCGACCTATCTCCCACTCATCCCGGCCTCTGCTCCCTCCGTCTGTCTGTGGTCCCCTCTGCCCCTCTCTCTCTCTCTGTCTCTCTGCCTGTCTCTGTTCCGTGTCATACACAATCCTGTGTCACACACAGGCACAACACCCCCCGTGTCCACTGTCCCCGTACCCCTCCCCACGTCTCAGTCGCCCTGCTGGAAGAGTGCTGCCTGAGTGACCCCCGCCACGGTGGGGTGGGGTTTGGGCACCTCCTGCCTCTCCTTGGTGTCCCCAACAGGACCAAGTGCTCCGCATGAGGGACGCAGCGTGTGGGGAGTACTTGGTACCTGGTAGCGGTGGGTGACAGCGGGTGTGGACTCAGCCACCCAGGACGCAGTGCTGGTGACGTGGGTACCTGCCTGGGCACAAGGTCGGCCCTGAGAAATCAGGCCCCTTGAGGATATGCAGCATGTGATCGGTGTCTGTGGTCACCCTGTGTACAGCAGCTGCTTGGTCCAGCCGCGTGACGTCTGGCGCCACTGCTCCTGCTCATCCCTCCTCCTGCTCGCCCAGCCCTGGGACCACTGCTGAGTCCACGCGCAGCCTCTGGGGAGGCCAGCCTGGCTGGGGGGTTATGGGACGTGGGGGGGGCAGGATTTACAGATATCAAGCTCTCTCTGCCTCTCTGTCTCCCTCCCCATCTCCCTCC
>PVLD010023166.1:0-27957 GCA_004027595.1 Dinomys branickii | reverse complement strand
TTTGCATGTCTGTATATGGGTCCATACATCTACAATTCGAAGATATCAATGGATAAAACAACAACTACTGTTGAGACCATATCACCTTGTCTATAGATTAGTTGTGATTGTACTATTTTCTATGATAATAGGTGTCTGTTTGTCAATATGTTTTTGTACTTTTATGTTTCTAAAATAAAAAAATAAATAAATAAATAAATAAATAAAATAAAATAAAATAAAATAAAAAAAAAAGAAAGAAAGTTTGTGTTGAGAAGTTTGCTGTAAATATCATGGGTTTTCCTTTACAAGTGACTCATTGCTTTTCAGTAACAGCAAGGCTATGTTTAAATTGTGGGATTTAGACTCTGATGTGTCACGAAGTGGGTCTTTTCTAAACATTTTTATTTGGGGTTCTAAATGTTATCAGTATGTTAAGTTCTTTCTTGTAATACAGAGTTTTCTGTAAACAGGTTTTTTTCATGTTATTTGTGCTTTCTTCTGATTTTTCACTCATTCCAATTAATCTTACTGAATTGTCTAGCAGCTGTTGGATCCATTTTTATGTTTTCTTATTTTTTAGGGTAACTTTCAATATCTGATCACTGACCAGAGCAATCTTTTCTAGCTCTAACCCTGTGTCTTCACATTGGGCACTTCAGTTGCCCATACCTTTAGTAGAATTTTTAACCTCCCTGGTATCTGTTTGGTACATTCCCATGAACTCTACTTGTTTTCTGTGCTGTCCATTCATGTTTTGTATCACTTTGTTTAGTTCAGCTAGTTTTGTATTAGTGTCTTCTGTACACTCGCTGATCACTTTATTTATTAGGATCATTATCTGTTTAGTTATATCATCTTTGCAAGCTCCAAGTACCTTATTGATCTGTTTTGTTATCTCCTCTGTAATCCTTTCAAATAACTCCATTGTTGATGGAGACCACTACAAAGTAGCTCTGAGCAGGATTTAATATTAACCAATAGGCTGTCTGTGTTTACTTGTGAGTTGTCTGAAGCTTAGGCACCTTGTCTGAAGGTGGGCAGTGGACTCATAGTAAGTAAACCTCTGTGAGTCACCGGTCACCCTGAGGCCTGTACTGGCCTGTGAAGCTGTGATGCCTCAAAGGACAAGATAAGACCACAGTTGCGCACATCTGGCTCCAACCCCAATTAACTTAAGGGAGACTAGCTGCGGGCATCTCGCTGCTGCAGTAAAGGCCTTCCTGGAGGTAACATAGTTCTCCTGAATTAACATACTGTATTACTTGGAGAAGTCCTTAAAGAGATTCCCAAGTCCTGCCCAGATTTCTGCATTTTCTTCAGTATCCCTCTCCTTTGTTTGAAAACCAAATAAATACAGGCTGCCTGGAGAAGTCTTTGTCTAAACTCAGAGAATATTGAAGCTGTAAGAGAGTGAGACCCTCCTGCAGCCCTGAAATCACTTCAGTTTTCTCATATTATTTAAACATTAGCAGTGCACTTGCTTGGGAGATTGTGGGCCTGATCAGCCTGCAATAACTAAGGGTTGCTTAACCTGATAGGTTGTGTGGCTTTTGGTTTCTCCCCACCCTTTTTTTTTTTTTCTGTCTTTTTGAGACAGTGTTTCACTGGTTGGCCTTAAACTCACTTTGTAGCCCAGGCCAACCTTGAAATCGCAGTGATCCTGCTTTGTCAGCCTTCTGAGTGCTAGCATTACAGATGTGCACCGCCACACCTGGCTTCTGCCTCCTTGCTCCTTGGTGTCCCCTGGATAGGCTTTGTGGCAACTGGGAGTTTTTGGAGGCAGTTTGTTGCCTTATTTTCTCATACTTTTCTTCTTTTTTTTTTTCTTTTTTGTTTGTTTTCTGTGCTGTGGCTTGTATGTTGATTACAGTTGAAGACTTCGTTGCTGGTATGGATACCTCCTTAGTTAGTATCTGCTTTTCTGTGAAACACTCTGACTATCACTGATGATGGCCTTTACCTCTGTCCCAGGATGTTTGGGATAGGAGGCTACAGTGCATTTGGCTCGGTATACTTTTCTGTATGAATGGGCTACACCATTGTTAATGACACCAAGGTAACTCAGATATTGGCATACAGAGAGAATCAACTGATAGCAACAACCATGAAAGCTCTGTTATAATAATAAAATTAGCTACAGCAGTAGTGCCAACAACAAATTGTATGTTGACATATTCTAGGAACCAATAGTATACCACTCTTAACTACAGAAAAGAGATACATGATTATGGTATAAACACCAAGACAAACCAAATGTTGACCTAGAATAAATATCTACTAAGTAGAATTTTACCTCCCCTAACACTAGAACAGTTTTCAAGTGTAATATCCTATAGTTAACTATCTATAGGTTCATAAAAGTTAATGGTCATGCTAGTAAGGACAGAGGGTGTGGACAGTGGGAGCATGAGGAAAGAAAACTTTGAAAAATTGAGTGATGGAATATGAGAAGAAAGTGATAAAAGTGAATTAAAGTACTGTGTTAAGGAATAAAAGGAAGTGAATAGCATTAGATAAAAGTAGCAGAGAAAACAAGCAAGAAAAAGTAGAGAAAAGAAAAAAATAGCAAACTAAAAGAAAAAAAAATAACCAGGGAAAAAATTAAAAGAGAAAGGTGAATAAGGCAGAAGAAAAAGAGACTAGAATAAGAAGAAAAAGGAAATGGGAAAAGAATCCTCCAAACAGCATATAAAAATCAATAAAAGACAAAAAGGAAAAAAAATTAAAAATTCCCCTGTTTCCAAATGTTTCGTTCCAGGACCTGCAGTCTTGGAATCCACCAAATGATAGCCCTCTCTGACAAGATTTTGGTATAACTATAAAAACCACAGGCTATAGTTAACAAGCTTTTCATTTATAACTATTGTCAATAACACCAAGGTAATTCGGATATTGACATACACTGAGAACCTATTGATAGCAAGAACTATGTAACCTTTGTTATAATAATAAAATCAGCAGCAACAATAGTGTCAACAACAAATTGTATACTGTATATTATAGCTTACAGTTAACTATAGTTAACTATATAGCTTGTACTTTGTGAGGTGCCCTTCTTCAGAGGCCCCCTCTACCAGAAACCTGATTTTTGCAACCATCCCAGCAGAGATACATCCTTGCTCATGTTAGTAAATGGGGAAACAATCAGACTGGTGATTTCTGCTGGATGCAGGAAGCAGAGCAGGGGCTCAAGCAAGCTACTAGACTCAATGCCATCACCTACAGATCCAGCCTCTTCTGAAAGCCACATCTGCTGGGCCTGGCCTCCTACACAGGGTGCAGGGCTCCATGCCCTTCCTGGCTTGAGCTCGAACTTCTCAGGCAATCTATGTCTAGCCCTCACCCTCTCATGGCTGTGTCCCATGGCTGTCTATCTCTCAGTCACTGTGCTACAGCGACCTTTACAATCCTGGAATGAAGATATAATGTCATTGTTCTGGGACTCAGTCCCACACAACCTCTTCCAAAATGGCACTTGATTAAACTCTCTCAGACAATATGAAGGTGCTGAACTGGATTTCTTCTTCAACTCTATCCCGTCGTTTTTGGGATAAAATCCCACACTCTTTTAGCAGTTGACAACAAACATGGGCTTTCATTGGGGAAGTGCTGGTGGTGTATCTGTTACTTCCCTCAGAAACTGCCAACTCTGCAGGGCTGACTTTCTCTCTGTGGCACTGGCCTCATGCACAATCAGGCTGGTCTATTCATTATTGCCTCTGTGACCTTGTGCTGGGGGAAATCAAAATGCAGAGGCTGCTAGGAGCTGGTGGTTGCTGTGGCCAGGGAATGGAATTCATAGCATAAAGTTGGCTGGGGGTAGCTGAGGGCCTAGTCGTGCCTCCCCTAGGTTCCTCTTCTTCCCCTGACTTCTGCACCCTTCACTTCTGTTCAGCTCTCTGAAGTGTTCATTTCTGCTCCACACAGCACTTTGTTTCTTTTCCCCATAGTCCTGTCTGTGTTCTTTGGTATCTATTTTTCCTTATTCTCTTTATACTTGTTTTTAAAACTTAATTTGTAACTTTGGGTGATTCTGTTTCATCTCTTCCTGGCCCTTTCCATCACTTCTTTAAGCACTTATATTTGGCTTCGTGCCTTGTTTTCATAAATCCAATTGCCTAATTTTATTTTCTATTAATGAACAATTATTTGCCTAAAATCTTCAGGCTTTCTTTGGCAGTACTTTTCTGGTGTTTTGTATCCATGGGTACATTCTGCTGCTGTTTCTAAGAGCTACTCTGTGCCAATTCATGTTCTTCCTCATTGCTGCGGGAGCTACACTCTCCAGGCCTGCTCTTGGTAGCTACTACCCAGCTTGGGAAGGAGGGTAGCATGGTTATTTTTCTATTTCCATTGTCACCAGATGTACCGTGTCCAGCTCGATGGCTCATGGGGATGACTCCATGGCCTCACTGGCCATTAGGCAATTTCAACACTGCAAAAATCAGCACACTTGTGCAAACTAAGAGGCCATGATATTAGTAGACGGTCTAACCCTGTGGGACCACTGTCAAGTGTGTGAACGCTGTTGAAGGCAACATGATTTGGATTCCTGTACTGGACATGCAGGTGCAAGACAGAGAGTCAGGAGATCAACCCCAGGTGAACTCACTTATTCATAGAGTCTAATAAAGTGGAACTCACACAAGCAGAGAATAGAAAGATGGTAATTGTGTTAGGGTTGGGTGTGGAATTAGGGAGACCTTGATCTAAGGACACAGGATTTCAGTTAGATAGGAAGGCTGAGATGGAGGGCAGCCCTGTGCAACATGGTGCTTATAGTGAATAACAATGTGTCATGTTCTTCAGGATCACTACAGTGGAATGCAGGTGTTCTCTTCAGAAAATTGACAAGATGTGAGGTAATATATGTGTCAATTCACTCACTTAATTTAATCATTGCATGATGCATATATGTCAAAACATCCTGTTCCACATGATAAGTGCATTCAATTTTGACAAGTAGAGAACAAATAAACTGAGAAACAAAAGCTCTGCATTTTGCTCTTGCGCTCATTCTGAGAGTGCACCAGGTAGCAGCCACAGGAGAAGGCTGCCTGCAGGGGAAGGGTGTGATGCAAGCCAGCCCTGGGATCCAGTAAGCACACCAAGTGTCCCTGGGATCTGTGCCCTCCCCACTTTTGCTGATCTGATCTCCCAGGTTTTGGCCTTGGGCTCCACCCAGGACAGCTTAACTGGGGACATGGCTGTCCTGCTGACAGCTCCAACCCAAGGAGCTGTACTCTTAGTTCCTCAAAGGGGCTGTCCCTATCCTGCTGAGGCCAGGGTGTCAGGCACTGTGAGCTGCAGTGCAGGTAGAGACCAGGCCTCACCTGCGAGTGGGGTCCTGACTTCCACTGAAGCAGGCATTTCCATCTGGGAGGACAAAGTTTGTTTTTACTAAATAAATAATATTATCTGTCAGTATTTTGTATAGTACATACTGAATAAATAAAAGTAAGCATGTAAATCCTGCATGCAAATTATACCCACAGATACATGAGTGCATTTGTGTGGCCCTGTAGAATCTATCCGGTAAGCCTGAACTTGGGGGAAACCCCCATGTTTGTAGAGGTGGAAACAATGTTCCAGCACCAGTTTTGTCAGAAATAAACTTCTTGGATCATATCTTCTTTTATAAGCATTGAAAATAATGTTTTTGAGAAATATGAGGCGAGGTTGGCTTTCCCCTTATCAAGACTGTAATGTTCTCACAGCACCTGCTTGGTAAGTGCAAGGTCCTGAGTTTGATTCCTGGTACCAAAAAAAAAGAAAAAAGAAAAAGAATGTAATGCTCTTGCTCATTTGAAGCCTGGTAACTTTAATACAATATTTGTCATTGACTGTTCTGGGTCGTTTTCTTCCAGACTTGAGAAAAGTCTCTGGAATATTGTGTCTGGATTCCAAGGTGCTTCTCCTTTTCTCACTTTGCAGGTGGCCTGAGTGAGGAGAAGACCTTACCCTGTAGCTCAGCCTGGGACCCTGAGACCCTTGAGAGGCTTAGGAGTGCCACAAGGGAGGCCCTGGCCTCACCCTGAAGAAAGGAAGGGGCGTGTGGCTTTGGGTGGGAGTATGTGCAGGGCGACTCCAGTGCTGTGTCTTGTAACAGTTGGAGGAGAGGAAGGGTGCACAGGAAGGGGTGCACAGGAAGGGGTGCAGGAAGGTGCTGCGGCTCAGCCACTGTCCTGGAACTTATCTGCTTCCTGTGAGCCCGGCCCTTCAGGGGCCAGTCCCTTGCACTGTGCCCTGGATACCAGGCTGGCTGACCCCAGGAGAGACTGTGGGGTGGAGGTCAGTGCTGACTGGGCCCATTGCCCCAACTTGTGACCAGGGCTTGTGTTGGCACCTAGGTGCTAGCCCCATCTCCCAGGAAAGGAGTGGTGAGTGACTGGGGTGATAGTGGAAGGTGCCAGCTTCTCCTCTGTCATTTAGGGTAGTGCCCATGAAGGATTAGCCAGGGAACCTGGTCTGGGACATCTAGCCCCATCCTACCAAGGGACAGGAACACTCAGATGCACCTGCATGGCCAGGGGCACACAGGCGGCCAGGGTGTGCATGTGTGGCTGCAGCTGGGCCTCCAGCGATGTTGCAGAAATAGTTTTGGACTCAGCATTTCTCACCGTGGTAGCTACTACCACACACACTGTGATTTAGAGCTATGCAGAATCTGCCCGGGGCCAGTCTATGCGTGGTGGGTGGAGCCTTCCTGTGGTTGGAGCTGGTGCCTTGGCTCTGGGTGAATTTTATGTGTAGCCTGTGGCACAATGAGACCCAGCTACTGTAATATCTGCTGTGTCTCAGGCCCACACAAATCCTCCTGTCACCTGCCAGGCCATGCCAACAGGAGGTCCTTGAAGCACAACTGGGGATCCACAGCCTCTGAGCGGTTCTAGCAGGATTGTGGGTGGGAGTGCCAGTGGTCTGTGGTTGTGATGTGGGTGGTGCACAGGCTGTCTTCTGGCCCAGGCCCCACTTGGTGTTCTTTTCCTGTACTGGGAGGCAGCAACCCCTCTGGGAGGCATCTGCTGGCCAGAAGAGATGACAGACCCCAAACACCTGGTCCTTCTTTCAGGGCTGGCTCTGGTTGTGCGCATGGGGTGGCAGGGCCACAACCTCCCACTGTGTTGGAACTGAGCCTTGGCCACTCCTGCACCCACACCACCCTGCCAGTAGAGGGGAGACAGTATAGATGACCTGTAGCAAATGAAAACAAGGCAAGGGGACACAGGGTCCCAACCAGCACAGAAGACCCAGGCTGCCCATGGAGGGGAGGTGCATGCACTCAAGAAGCCCTTCAGAAGCAATCCTACCTTAATGCAGAAGGTACCAAATCATCCAGCTGCTCTGTGTCCCCTCCCTGCCCTGATGGCTTTGCCAGAAAGGAGCAGAGGGGAAGAAGAGGGCTGAGCCTGGGGAAGGGGTGCTCAGGGTTCCTGGCCTCCTGGGTGACCATCCTTCCTGTCCATGTCCCAAAGGCCCCATGGCAGCTGGGATGAGGACTCTGAACAGGCTTTGCTCTATCCTCCGTGTGCACAGAGGGCTAAGTGGGGCCTCCCAGCACAGGGCAGTGTAGGGATTTGTGGTGTGGGAGTGTCAGGGCAGGTCATTACTG
The DNA here is from genome assembly GCA_004027595.1 of Dinomys branickii. Classification (NCBI taxonomy): domain Eukaryota; kingdom Metazoa; phylum Chordata; class Mammalia; order Rodentia; family Dinomyidae; genus Dinomys; species Dinomys branickii. The sequence goes on along the minus strand of PVLD010023166.1, from coordinate 20,363 downwards.
GAATTCACAGCATTTTTGGCTCAGGTCTCCTGTATAAGACACTGGCTGGGGGTAGGTGGCCCACCCTGCAGCATGCTGGGGTCTGTTCTGCTCCTAGAGCAGAGACAGGACTGTGTTGGAGTCAGCAGTCCCCTGGGATGGTGGAATGGGTGGCAGGAGGGCACAGTCCAGTGCCTGGTGGGGCAGCTGTGCTTTGAACATGAGCCTCTTTACTATGTAGCTGCTACTGTGCATACACAGTGAGAGGCCCTAACAATACGACCTGTCCCTAGGGACCAGTGCTGCCACTTCACGGGGATGAACCTAGAATACTGAGCTATGGGTGTGGGACCCAAATTCTCCCTGAAGTGACCCCAGCAGAGGACGAGTTAATCTGAGGTTGATGGCTGTGTCCTGTGTCTGTGGTGACATCTTCGAGGCCCTGTGCAGGCAGGGTGCCTATCCTTCCCCCTAGCTGTCTGAGATTTTCACTGTAAAAGGGCAGATGGGGCGATGGGAGCAGACACCCGGGGCCTCAGAGCTCTGTGTGGGCTCTTCCTCTGCCTGAGGTGCCAGACCATGAATACTGCAGCACCCAGGCTCCTCCCCAGGCCTCCCTGGGCTGTGGCTGTGGGTTTTGTCCTTCCTCAACCTCAGCGCTGCCCCTTCAGCCATGCACACGCGGTTCCCTCTGCTCCCAGTGGGGGTAGAGAGGGATGCAGGAGCGCATGGGCTTGTGTGCTGCTGTGCTACTGTGGTGTTGGTGGTCATCTAGACTCAGCCAGGCTCCCTGACCTTAGTCGGGGGCTGTGGGGAGGCTTCCAGGGCATATGGAGGGCCAGTGGGGCCACCTGGGGGCAGACATGTGCCCAGGGATGGGATACCAGCCTGGGATGCTCGTCAGGAGAGCCTGTGCCCTTGGGGTAGCCGCTGGGGGACCAGAAGGGGTGCGGGGCTCTGGGTTGGCTTCCAGGTAGGCAGAGTCAGCACCATTACTGGGCAATGGACTGGGGAGGGGCTCTTGGGAAGGCTCGACACCGACGACAGAATCCTGGTGACGCGTGAAAGCCAGGTGATATAAGGGATGGCGACTTTCAGCATATCATTTTAAGATAGAATAATTCTAGTCTTAGTGCAAACCTCAAAAATGTGTCTCGAGAAACATCCCAGAGGGGTTGTAAAGAGTTAGCTTTGCAGTCCTGACTTTGCCCTGGAATGTTTCTCCAAAGGCAAACCTTGCCTGAGTTATTTCACCCCTCCCCTGGCCCAAGATAAACATTGTAACCATAAAGGGAGACATATAGAACAGAGTACAGAAAGTATGTATCATTGTGGCCAGAGCCTGACTCGGTCACGTGGCACGAGGAAAACACGTGTAGTCAGGCCGAAAACATCCTGATCTATTACCACGGAAACCAAAAATGTACATAAGGTGGGAAGAAAGGCAGTTAAGTGCCACATTCCTGATCGGCAAATTGGGGATGGGGGGAGCGACTGATCCACATTATTTTTTATTTAAAATAATAAAACTCTGTTCTGAATGAATTCTTTGATCTCCTGCGGAATTCAGCCCAATTTTGCCGTAACAGTGAGGCACTGGCTGAGCACAGGATAGGCCCGTCAGGGGACACAACTGGCTTCAGTCAGTGGGAAGCCTGCATGAGCTCAGTCCACTCTGTGCAGCCCCCTACACACAGGGCTTTAGGGTGGGAGACTCAGGGGGCTCCAGGGTGCCACACAGCTGCCTTTGTGGGCAACATCACTGTGGTGGTACAAAAAATCATATCCTCCTTGTCATAGAATCACCACAGCTTGGCATCCCCCAACGGTGACCCAGTATCAGGCCTGAAGGCAGGGTCTGTGAGGAGGTGACCGGGGACAGGGAAGGCCAGGCAGGCCTGTGATAGGTCAGATGGGAGCCCTGCCTTCTTGGCATCACCAGCAGGCCGGGAGATGCTCCTGTCTCCATGAACTCTAGCATCTTTCTCACTGATGAGAGCAGGCCTAGCGTCTGTGTCTGCCTGTCAGCCTCCCAGGGCCTCAGTTTCCAGCAGGGGCTCCTGTGGGCTGAGTGACCCAGGGACCCCTCTGCAAGGCTGTGAGTGGGGCTGGGGCTTGACGGAGCATCCTTGCTTCACAGGTATCAGGAGGGGGTGGCTGGAGTGAGGGATTCCTGGGTCGATGAGTAAGGCTTTCTGAGCTCCTGCCCACAGACTCACCCCGGGTGGTTTGGGGTGCTGCTTACCCTGATTCCAGAAGCTTGGACCAGGAGTGTTGCTGGGGTTTGGGCACAGCAGGTGGCAGGAGGACCTGGGCCAGGCCCAGGGGAGGCCCAGATGTTGGGAGGCCAGTTGAGGGGAGACCTGGTGAAGAAGGCCCAGGGGAGGGAAGCCCAGGGGAAGCAGGCCCCGGGGGTTCATGGGGCTTCTCCAAACCCCTTAAAAACCCTGGTTGGTGGGCTGAGCCTGGAAAGTGGAGATGGACAAAGTCTCTCAGCCCAAACCCTCCTGGCCGACAAGGGTGTGTAGCCCAGATATCCAGGTGCCTGGTAGTTTTGTTGCTGTGTCCATCGCTGTGGTAGTTACCCTAGTACCGTGGTGCAGGAGCCTTCACAAACCCCCTGCCTGTGCCAAGTCACAAATGGGGTAGGGGCCAACCCACTCTCAGGGCTGAATCTTCCCAGGAAGGGTGACATCCCCGCAGGTGCCAGGGCAGGAAGGTGCCACGGCATTGGCCTATTCCCAGGGGACGTTCATGTCTCTCTACTGAGGTCTCCAGTGGACTGTGCTAGGAGTGGATATTGGGGAGGGTGGCAAGGGTATCTGGAAATGTTTGTCCCCTGTGGGCTTTTCTGGGGAGGATGAGGAACAGCAAGACCCACAGAACTGCAGGCACTTGGGGACGATCTAGATGTGGCTGATCCCAGGTTTCCTTTTCTTGGAAAAGGCCTCAGGACGGCAAGTGAGTGTCAAGGCCTACCTGTGGTTGGGGCCTGCCTCAGTGACCCCAGATAACCACTTGCTTCTCACCCACCTGCTTCACCCTCTTGATGGAGGCTGACAGGCTCGCAAGGCCAGGTTTGGGGCACAGAGAGGGCCACTAGCTGTGTTGGTGTCAGTGGTATGGCTGTGGATGGTGCATGCTGTGGGTGGCATGGGGTGTAGAACACATGGGGTGTGTAGGTGTGGGATGTGTGGGTGTGGGGTGTGGAGTCTTGGGTCGGGCACTGGCTCTTGCAACCCAGCAGGCAGTGACCACAAGGGCAGCTCCAGGGCTGAGGCAGCCTCCTGCTCATGTTGCCTGTTGCAGACGTGGGGTTACTGTCCAGTGTGTGGCCCATCACAGCACCTTGATTACAGCAAAGCACAGTGACAGCTCTGCTTTGCCCCAATCCGCCCAAGTCCTACTCAGACACACAGCCAGACCGGTGCCTGGAAAGCCTACGAGACAGCCTCTCCCTGCAGGTGGCCTGACACCTGCACAGCAGTGTCCTCAGATCTGCCTCTGAAACCAGCTGCACTAGACTATCCTTGCTGGTTGACAAACTGTCCCCTGTATGTGTGTGGCCACTCTGGGGCCTTTGAGCTGCTGGAACCCAGAAAAGCCACACTGGGAGGGGTTGGGGGTCATTTCTGCACCTGTTGACCTAGGACTCAAGAACACAGTGGTGCCACTTGACCCTTGGGCTTGAAAGCCCTGTGCCCTGGCTCTCACTGGCCCTATCCTTATACCACAGAATGCAGGCCCTTCTGCTCTACACCCAGCTGTAACTGGCCACTGCTGTGACCAGGGGCCACAGAGCCCTACTCTGTCTCCAGATGCCCTGTTCAACACCAGTCCTTGCCTGGTTCCAGTGGGACTTGGGCCAGGCCCAGGGGAGACCCGGATGTTGGGAGGACAGTTGAGGGGAGACCTGGGTGAGGAAGGCTCAGGTGAGGGAGGCCTGGGTACAGGACCTTCTTTGGGCTTTCCTCTGTGCTGACCTTCCCTTTGTCCCTGCCCACTCTTCCCTAGCTGCCACTCCTGGCCTGGGAGTGCCCGGTCATGCACTGCACTTGGCAGCATATCAGGGATGCCTGGCCTGGGTTGCTGCTTTTTTTTCCCCAGGTTTCCTGGTACAACTCCAGATGGTTCCTCCAGGGCCGTCACACTCACTTGCTGCCATGTGTCACTGGCTTCTCTGGGGAGAGTCAGGAGCAAGCACCTCCCTAGGAAGCCTGGCTCAGTCCTTCAGGGCAGCCCTGGGCTTGCTCATCTCCCCAGCCACCATGAGAGCTGTTGCTGATCTGGCTTGTGTTCAGACCACAAACATTTTCTACGGCCGGATTCCAGCTGCAGGAGGCTCTGGCTACAGGTTCCATCTCAGGGGGTGAGCAGGTTCTTCCAGGGCTGCGGTGAGGCGCGGGATGTGCTAACTCCTTGGTGTTGCTCAGCTTCCCTCTGTGTCTTCCAAGTCAGGCCCGAGGCTGTTCCTGATCGCTGTCTTTCATGGGTGTCTGGCTTTAGACTCTGTTGGACCGACTGGGGTCCTCACAAGCTCTTGGATGTCCTGGATGTCTTGGGGCCTGAGCATCCTGTTCTCTGAGGGCCCAGCCATGAGGAACCCACTTCTCAACAGACAGTACCAATATAAAACCAGCCCCTGGGAAAACTGAAGCTCCATCTAGCTCTGGCACAGAATGTACAGAGGCCTTGAGTTGATCTGCAACAGCAAGAAGCAAAGCCAGCCAGGGCCATGCCAGGATCAGGTCTCCTGTTCTCTCATGGTCTCCACCACAGGAGAACTACTTAAAATTGATTCCAAGCCTCAGCGAGGGGCTGACAAAGATGGATATGGCAGAGTTCGGTTCAGGTGTTGGAAACAGATTTTTCAGAAACTGCTCAGATAACAGGAAAGACTGAGGGAGTGGGAGGGGAGACAAGGCTCCGCCAAGCTGAGCCAATGAACAGTTGCTGTGGCTTCTCCGAATGTGAATGAAGCCAGCAGTGCCTAGGTTGGTTTGTGTTGAGGCCAAGAGTCTGTCCACTCTGGAGAATGGTGACACAGGGGTGGGGAACCCAGACCCCATCCTCCCGACGTGTCAGGAGGGGAAGCCACAGTCCTTGGATGTCGGGGATGTGGACATGTGGGAGGGAAGGAGGATGCAGTCAGAACAGCAGACTTTCCAGCAGATGGAGCCAGAGCTGGAGTGGGAAGCTGGCTGGAGCTGGCACTCTGCGTGGGTGTGTGGGGTGTTTAGGGGCCAGCAGATTGGCACTGACCTCTCAGTTGGGTGTTTGTGTGTGTCCACACGTGTTTGTGCACACTGATCACGGCAGTGTTCTCTCCCTGTGGGTGGCCCGTCCTCTGAGTTCCTCTATACCTGCTTGGGAGTGATTAAGAGCCCCACGGGCCGTGTGCCATCCCCTGGCCTGGCCTCACTTCCAGCCCCTGAGCTGACCGAGCAGCGCTGCGCAGCGGTGTCGTGGTGAGCCATGCTGTGTCCTTCTCCATTTGGGGGCTTGCCTTTTCCTCGAGAGCTCATGTAAGCTTCTTGCATCCTACTGGCATTAGACCTCTACACAGTCTATCAGTGTTTTAAGCACTTATTATTTACTTTTAACACTTGGTGGTTTCTAAAAGCAAGGAAGCTTTAAAGTGATGCCACTTACCAGTTTGCATGTGGTTTAATGTGAAGCTAGCAACTCAGGCCCTCTGTCCATTCTGTGCCAGAGCCAGATGGAGCTTCAGTTTCCCCAGGGGCTGGTTTGGTATTGGTACTGTCTGTTGAGAAGTGGGTCCCCCAGAGTCCACCATCAAGATTAACATAAGCCTATTTGTGTCTTCAAGGATTTACCAATTCTGGAATTGTGGTATGTTTTCAGACTCTGAGGGCTGGGCCCTCAGAGTCCAGTGCACTGGGACCACAGTGAAAGTGTATCTACCTTTCCATCCTGCAGGGAGCTATAAACAGCGCCCACTCCCATCTTTGTCCCAGGCTTGCACAGGCTGGTTTTCTAGCATCACTGGCTACACTGGCTCTTCTCATTGGCAGGCATGTTAGCCAGGTGTCTGCCTGTGGGTGCAGAGACTGTGCTGCCTGAGACCAGGAGCAGGGCCTCCAGGGCAGCTGTGTGCGTGAGGTCCAACACTCATCTAGGAGGCCATGTGGGTGACTGCTGGTCATGGATGCTGTGATGTGGACTGCGGTTTCAGTTATGGTTCCTGTTTTTTCTCGAGGTGGTTTTAGGTTTTATTGCTAGAAAATAAAACCCACAGTTTTATTTGTCTGTGTCCCAATTTGAGCCTGAAAATTGCCCTCTGTGTTTGCTCTGTCTCCTCCGGCATAGGAGCCACACAGCAGCTAGACCCTGCTGGGACATGGTGAGGTGGACATCTGGGCAGACGTTGAACCACAGGACCACAGGATGTCACTGCAGGGTTGATGCCATGCGTGGTGGGTATAGGCACTATCATCAGAGGTCCGCAGGGCCTTGGCCTGAGCTGGTCCTATCTCTTAGGGATGACAGTGGGAGACAGGAGTGGGACATCGCTTCCAACCTGAAGATGGAAGGCTTGGAAAAGCTCCCAGAACAGGGAGAGGAGCTGCAGGGATCCACTTCCTGCAGCCAGGCTCACCTCCCTCAGCATGCTCAGCTGTGCTGAGCCCCTCGTGAGGTTAGTGCCTCACCATCCAATCACCTCTCCAGCATCCCTTAAGTTAGTCTGTGAATTTCCTTTTTAGTTAAATGTGTTTCTTATATACAGCATCTTGTTGGATTTTGTTTCCTAATCCACTCTGCCAGTCTGTTTTTTTGATTGGCAAATTGAGCCCATTTACATGAATGGTTATAACTGATATGGATTGGCTTATCTTTGTCATATTATTTTCTGGCTGTTGATTCCCTGTTTTTCCCCTCTGTTTAATTGCTCGCCCTTCTTGGTGATAATTTCAGAAGCTACTAAAATTTTTACTAAAGTGTTTATGAAGCTTTGTAATTTCATCAGCATTATATGAGCGTTCTAATTTATGGACATACTCATCAAAACCTGCTATTGCCTGTAATTTCTATCTTACTCCTATAGGATGGCATAAATTTCTTAAAAGTGAAATTATTTTCCTGATAAGATGGACCTATTTTCAAGTTCTAAATATCCTTTGAAAACGTACCACAATTCCAGAATTGGTAAATCCTTAAAGACACAAATAGGCTTATGTTAATCTTGATGGTGGCAGTGAGGAGGAAGAGCAAGAAAGGAAACGTGCTAGCTAATAAATGTTATGTCCTTTAGGAATTTTAAAAGATTCACAATGACAATGGTTGCAGTTTTTGGAGTGGAATATACTGACAAATAATCAAGAATCCACTTTTATTTATCAAAATATTTCAATAAATGCATTAAAAATTAACATGTATGCAGTGGTAAAAGAAGATATGAAAAAGATACAGAGAAAGACTAAAACTAAACAAAAACAAGGAGGTAGAAATGGCTCACAGCAAGATAAGCAGCAAGGAGAGCTCATGAACTCAGGTGGTGGCACCTGCTTGGGGCCTGAGTGCTCCTGTGCCAGGACCCTGAAAGAGCTGGCTTCTGAGCATCGCGATCATACTAAGTGCTCCCTGGCGGTCTTCAGTACCTTTGGTAGGCCTGAGCATCCCCAGGTACTACTGAGCATAGCATTTTGGAACTGAGTATTGCATCTGGGACCACAAAGACTTCTCTAAATATTACAGCATGCATATCAAGTTCCTCTGAGCTTTCTTAAGCAGTGGTCTTGGTGACCACTGGTGACCACAGCAGAGGGATTTTTGCAACCCTGAATGATAAGGTGAGTTTTGTTCATCTGAGACTATAAACTTTTAAACTCAGAGGCATCAGTTGTAAGTACAGACTCATGAGTGCAGTCTCTAGGTATAAACAGGTGATGGGGATGAATTGCCAGATCACAACAGGACACCAACCCCCATCCTCCCTCTGCACCTGCTCCAGGAGCTAATCCAGAGCTCAGTGTGTCCTGAGTGCCCCCTACAGGTCCTGAGCGCTCCTCCATGGAGGTTTGTGTCGGCTCACACCAATGTCCCCTCACCATCTCTGGCACAGTAATACACAGCCACATCCTCAGTTCTCAGGCTGTTCCTTTGCAGATACAGCATATTTTTGGCGTTCTGTCTGGGGATGTTGAGTCAGCCTTTCACAGACTCTGGGTAGTATGTGCTACCAGCATTATTATGAATGGTTCTGACTAAATATAACACCTTCCCTGGAGCCTGGCAGACCCATTGGATGTCATAGTCATGGAAAATGAATCCACAGGCTGTGCACGAGAGTCTCAGGACCCACCCAGGTAAACCAAGCTTCCCCCAGTTTGAATCAACGGTACCTCACACTGCGACCCCTGCAAACACAGAGACATTCTGTTCAGGAATATGCCATATATAGCTATTGTTTATCACACTCATATCCACTCACACATTCAATGTCTCTTCTAAATAAATTACCTTGAAAAACAGCAAAAAGTAAAACCCAGCTCACTCCAAAAGTCCTGAGCACCAAGTGGGAACACCTGGGCATCTGGCGCTGGGCTCCTCTCTAGAGCTGCAGGGTTAAGGCTGGGCTGGTTTTCATCAGGAGCAGGAGGCCCTATTTGCATGCCTTCTTGCTATACAACAAGTTGTGTTAGACACCTCAAAGTCTGTTTCCCAGAGCAAATGAAAACTGGCTGCAAGACATTTAGAATATAGACAGCATTAAGGACAATTTGATGTCTTATTCTTTTATGTTTTAATGAACACTTGGCACTAATCAACTTATCTAATTGTTACATACATTCATAGATCATGAATTTAGTTCATTTCCTACCATTTTTTCAGATGTGAATGTTGAGCCAGAAGCACATTTGTCACAGGCAGTGTTTTAGTTAATTTACTTGTTGTTGGGACGTAATACCCATCATCCATAATTTTAAGCAGGAAATGTTTATTTTACCTCAGTTTGTAAAGGTTTAAGTACATAGTTGGCTTCTCCAAAGTAGGGTGTCATGGCAGAAAGCCATGATAGAGAAGTAGTCCATGGCAGGGCAGGGAGGAGGCAGCAAGAAGCAGCCAACAAGCCTCCCTTTCCATTTTATCCCATCCAAGCTACAAGCCTATTGGGTGATGTGACCCACACCCTGGGTGGGGCTTCCATTATCCACACCTAGATCTATGCTAAAACAACTTAGTAGTCACACATGCTTAAACCCAGTACACATCCTAACCCAGTATCACATGCCCATGATCCAGCCACCTCCCAAAAGTCCTACTTATGAGCACATTAAGCTTTAAAGGGGAGTCTACATGCAAGCCATTACAGCCACTGAATGCAGGCAGGGTGGCTTAAGAAGGCAGTATAAAAAGCATTTAGAGTGAAGCTGAATGTGTGGTGGAAAACCAAGGAAGTTGAAGAATTCACAAACATGGAAAGTCTGCAGAGGGATGGATGCTTCAGGCAGTGACCAGAACCTGCCCAACGGAGAGGCCATATGAGCTGTGGAATGTAGTACCATACAGGTGAGACTGCACAAGTCACTTAGAGATTGCATCATGCCACAACATGCCTCAGGTGCTGCAAATGGAGATTCTGGGTTCCAATTTTCCTTACTATATCTCAGTCTTTCTTTTGTTCAGTTTCTTCTTATACCCCTGTTTCTCTCTTTAGAAATGGGGATGTTTATGCTGTGCCACTGTATTGAAAGTGTTTTACTCTCCATTTCACTTTTACAGGGGCTCGTGGCAAAAGGTTTGCCTTAAGTCTCAGAAGAGACTGTGGACTCGGACTTTTCAGTAATGCTAAAACAGTGAAGATTTTGAGGACTCTTACAGACAGACAAAATTCATTTTCCATAAACAGGAGCACATAATTCTTTCTAGGATCTGTTTTAGTTACTTTCTCATTACTGGGACAAAATAAGCAACACACACAAGTTACCTTTGTTTTAGCTCATAATTTATGGAGGGATAACCTGATTCCAAGGCAGGATGGCATGGCAGAGAAGAGATACTCCATGTGCTTTCGGTTTGTGACACTGCAGTAAATTAAATGAAATGCTGTTGAGTGCTCTTTTCTGTCAGCGTGCTTTACGGTCCAAACTGTGTGCAGCTCTAGCTTACTCACTGCCTTTCTATATCATAATGCAGTATGTTGTGGTATCACAATTGTTTATTATGCTGTTGTGCACCTGAATTGGGGAGATAAATAAGGACCATCAAAAGTAAGACCAGACTAAAATCTCTTGTGAGTTTATTCAATTTCTTGTGATCTTTATAATTTTTTTCTTCTACAATTATGGGATTTGGATTGCTCCATTAATTGGAAAGGGGAGGATGCATTCTGTTAGAACTAATACCCAGTTCTCTAGGAATGTGCCACAGTGTTGTTCATGACACAAAGACAATCCAGATAATGTCACACAGAGAAAACTAATGAATGGGAACAGCTGTGCCGCTGTGGCAATAACAATACGATCAGCAAGCATAAGAGTCAAAAGAGTCAATATCCATAATAGTGGATATTGATATAAGAACCAATAACTATACAGAAGCTATTTACAGTTACAGAATAAACACAGAGAGAACCCAAATACTGACAAAGTTAGTTACTTTTCTCAGTGCTGAGACAAAAACAATGAACATCCACAGTTAAAGGTGGAAAGGTTTATTGTAGCTCAGAGTTTGTGGAGATTTCAGTCCACAACCAGCTGGCTCTAAGGAAGGTTAGCATGGCAGAAGTACATAGCAGAGGAGAAACAGTTCATGACGGTGAAGGCAAAACGAGCAACAGACATTGTATCCAGGCTACCGAACGCCCTTAGTCCCAGTACCCTTAATCCTAGCATGGCACCATGAATCCATTCCAAGGATCACACACTCCTCTGAAAACCGCCACCTATGATTGCACAAGGCTTGGGGGAAATATCTAGACAAGACCTATAACACAGTAAATATCTAATACATGCAACTTCTATAACTTCACTGATACTAATAGAATTCAACAGTAATAGCATAGAGTTAACTAAATATATGAAGACTAATAATCTTAATGACAATATTAGGAAAGACACTTGGGGTAGCTAATGGGAAAATAAAAACACTTAAAAATCATAAAGAGAAAGGTCAGGAAGAGAGAGAATGTAAAAGATGTTATTAAAGAGTAAAAGGAAATCAATAGAATTAAATAAAGTGAAATAAAATAACAAGAAAAAGTTGAGAAAAGTCTTAACAGAGCAAAATAATAAAGGAAAAGAAATGAAAAAATAAAACAATGGAGTAATTATATAACACTAAATGCATGGCCCTGAATCAAGGCCAGCAGTTTTCTGTAGCTGTTGGTTTCAAACAGGAGCCTAAAGTGGTATCTTTCTATGGTCTGTTGGCCATTTCAGAACTTTAGAAATGTAATGGTCAATTCATTAGAAAGTAACAAATAACTAAATAAATTTTACGAGAGAACTTGAAGATGGCGACCGGGTAGGCAACAAAGAGAACCTTCCAGAGGAATGTCACTCAGACAAAGGACAGAAGGGAAAGAGGTGGGTATCCTGAACTCAGGAAGGATCTGAAATGGGAACTGAAGCCCTCAGAAAGACTAAGCAAAACCTCTGCTGGAGGAAAGGATTGGAGATCCGCCATAGTGCAGTCGGAGGGAGAGGAGAAGGAGGAAGTCACCACTCCAAGCACACCCTTGGCCTGCGCCCTCATTCTGGCATTCGCAGCTTCAGCTTCGGAGGCCCACGCTCACGGAAGCCTCCAGACTCGGCCAGAGGAGAGCGGAGTTCAGAGAGCTGGTCCAGGGCTGGAGAGAGCAGGGCGCAGCCAGGAAAGGAGGCAATGGTGGTCGGTAGCAGTTGTCAGACCCAGTGTGAGAATGAGAGGTTGCAACAGCCACTGGGGCAGAGTTCCCACCCTACGGCAACCTTCCTAATCAGCGCCTGGAGAGAATCAATGCAACTAGTACACAGCCCACCACGCCCGGCTCTGCACCTGCCTTGAGGTGGTGGCCCCCTGCCTCTCAGCTGGGTGAGCAGTTACCAGCAGAGAGCAGCAGAGAACCTCAGTGGTGAGTCGCAGTGGCTCCCAGGGATCCGGCCAAGGAGTGGACGGGGACTACAGCACCGCAACAGGAAGGAGATGCAGATGGAGGTGGATCACGTGGCTCCACGCCTTTCTCACTCCAGCATCAGGCAGGAAGCATGAGCTGGGTTGCCGGGGCTCAGCTCCCACCCTGAACTCTCTCTGGGAGCACCTTGAGTCTCAGCAGCTTGAGCAAGCACCGCCTGTTCCTGGCAACAACGGGATGAATCCACGGTCTTCAGGACTCACCCCAAACTATTAATGTGAGCACAAAGAGGGTCTCCTTACAGATTGCACATATGAACCTTGAATGACCCCACTGCTGCTCTGCAGTGGGCCCTGCAGCTGCTCTGCTGTGGGCCCCGCGGCTGCTCTGCAGAGGGCCCCGTGGCTGCTCTGCTGTGGGCCCTGCGGCTGCTCCACTGAGGGCCCCGCGGCTGCTCCACCACAGGCCCTGGTGGCTGCTCTGCAGTGGGTGCCGCGGCTGCTCTGCTGGGGGCCCCATGGCTGCTCCACAGTGGGCCCCGCGGCTGCTCTGCAGAGGGCCCTGCGGCTGCTCCGCTGAGGGCCCTGGTGGCTGCTCCGCTGTGGGCCCTGCGGCTGCTCCACTGAGGGCCCCACAGCTGCTCCGCCACAGGCCCTGGTGGCTGCTCTGCAGTGGGCGCCGTGGCTGCTCTGCTGGGGGCCCCATGGCTGCTCCGCAGTGGGCCCCATGGCTGCTCCGCAGTGGGCCCCACGGCTGCTCTGCAGTGGGCCCCGTGGCTGCCCCGCTGAGGGCCCCGCAGCTGCTCTGCTGAGGGCCCCACAGCTGCTCCACAGTGGGCCCCGCGGCTGCTCCACTGAGGGCCCCACTGAGGGCGCCTCACGAACTGGACCCACCCCCACCCATAGCAGGGCAATGGGGTGGAGCTGGGAGGTCCGCTGTGAGCATATGTGCTTTTCCACCTCCGACCATGGCAGTTTGTATACACCCATGTATGTTATAGTATAGTCTGAGGCAGCTATATGTCTTCCCAAGTTGAGAGTCCAGGGATATAGATAAACCCAGGAGTACAGCTATTATCACAGGGAAGATGACTGATTGAGTGGTAGGGCAACGGAGATGAGGGAGGAGAAAAACTGCATGATCAAATGGGCCATCATCTGTGTAACTGAGTAACAAAGGTGAAGGTAACATTATGTAGGACAGCATCCAGAGCTAATTCTCTTCCATGTTCTCTATAATTCTGTATTTCCTCAATTGTTTTTATATTAACAGAAGTGAAGATAACTTTATATTATACAGCATCCAGTGCAAATGCCTTACTGTCTTCTCTGTAATTTGGTATTTCCTTTAATGTTTTTGTGTTAACTAATATGAAGATAACATTATGTAATACAACATCCAGTGGTAATTCCCTAATATATTCTGTATAATTTTGTATTTTCTGTATTGTTTATGGCTTATTCTGGTTCATATGTCTCCATTCTTTTGTCTTTAAAATAAAATTTAAAAAAAAAACACTAAATGCACTGACAAAATGTATGGGTTACTAAACTTTTATTTTAAATACTGTTGGTTATTTCTTGTATGTGCTTCCTAGATTTATGCAAATATCTTTCTTATGTTGTCTATAACTTACAATAATTTGGTGAAAAATGCTCTTAAAAATGGAAGCATTTATTTTTTCCTTCATTCCTTCAGAATTTAAGACTATTTAGAGAAATGTATTTAGTTGTGTGAGTCCAATAAAAATGTTCTTTTTCTAACAGAATACTTAAGTATGTGAAAATGTGCATAAGGTATCCTACTGAAAGTCATTAGCCTTATTAATGTGAATGAATAAAATTGTCTTTCACTCCTGAGTAGGCCCTCAGGATACTACGTATTGCATGTCTGCACAAACCAAAATAAGCTAAAAATGAGTTCATTATACCAATTGTTTTTTTTTTAATTATCTTATGTAAACATCAAGATTGTGAAAAATAGTTTCCAATGAAATTCTCTAATACATTGATATTAGCTTATAGCTGTTTCTAACTTAACCCAGTTATGTGGTAATATAACCTTGGTTTTGAATTACATTTGGTTAATTAAGAAAATGTCTTCCTATTTGTCTAAGTTATTCTCTTGTCACTGAGACACAACAGCTGCACAACATCAACAGATGAAATGAAAAGTGCTTATTTGGCTTATAGTTTTGTAGAGGTTTCAGTCCCTACTCAACTGACTGCAGTGCAGGGCAGCATGGCCGAGGAGCTTGGCACTGGAGAAAGAGCTCATGGCATGGTAGCAGGAAGCAGAGAGAGGGATCAAGGGAGGAGGAGAGGAGATAAACTCATTGAGACCATGCTACTGTGATTCACCTCCTTCACCCAGACTTTATCCCCCAAGTCACATTTAGTTCTGAATGCATCAGTGGGCTAATCCACTGATGAGCACCTTGCCCCTAATGTCCAGTCCCCTTCTAAATGCTCCATCTATGAGTACCTGAGGCTTTGGGGGGACATCTAGTTATGAACCATGACACTATCGCTAATACTACATGCTATCACCGGATAAATGCTCTTGGGCAAATTAAGACTCTATGGCAAACCAGTTTAAGGTACAGAAGGAAGCTACCTCATTGCTGAACTTGGCACTAGTTTGTGACCTGTGTGGGTCCAAGAATTCTCTGATGGTTATAAGCGCCATCTGCTGGATGCAAGCCCCTACTGTTGGTCATGGGTGCCCCCTGCTGGCCCTGAACACCTCTGCAGGGAGGTTTAGGTTTATGTTTAGGCTCACACTTGATGTCACCTCATTGTCTCTCACACAGTAGTACAAGCCGTGTCCTAGCACGTCACAGAATCCAACTGCAGGCAGAACTGATTCTTTGGAATGTCAGGGGTGATGATCAGTTGGCCTTAAAGAGACAGTGCATACTCATTATACCACTTGGAACTGTAATATGTTCTTCCCAGCCACTCAAGATCTCTCCTAGGGAGATGCTGACCTAGTTCCAGGTAGTGCTGCTGCTAGAGACAGTGTCCCCAGAGATGGTACAGGTGAGGGAGAGGGTCTGTGAGGGCTTCGCCAGTCCTGGGCCCAACAGCTGCAGCTTCACCTGGGACAGGACACCTGGGCACAAAAGGAAACAGTAAAGTTAACACCCATGGCCTACGAATTCTGCCCAGAACACCGCATTTCCTAGACACCGACCCTTTGAGAGATCCAGTGCAGAAAAGAAGATTAACAAGGGGGCAGTCATTTCCTGAGCACTGTTGAAATATGAAAGGAAAGAGTAAAAATTTCCTTCTTTGAAGATGGCGTTGTTTTAAATAGAGGATCAGAAAAACTCCACCAGAGGAATCTTAGAACCAATAACAAATTGTGCAATCATCGAGGAGATTTCACAAAAAATAACTAACGTTGAAATTCCATTTGCCCCAACTACCACTCCATGTTTCTCTCGT
The DNA here is from genome assembly GCA_004027595.1 of Dinomys branickii. Lineage (NCBI taxonomy): Eukaryota > Metazoa > Chordata > Mammalia > Rodentia > Dinomyidae > Dinomys > Dinomys branickii. The sequence goes on along the minus strand of PVLD010023166.1, from coordinate 4,859 downwards.
ACATATCTTCCTGAAAGTGTCAAAGCCGTCCCACTGCAGCAATGTGTGCATGTCCACATCTATAGCAGTACAACTCACAGTAGCTAAGCCACAGGAGCAGTGCATATGCCCATTAACTGATCGATGGTCAAAGAAAATGTGGTGTATGCAATGGAGTTCTACTCTGCCACAAGAAAGGATAAATTTGAGGTATTTGTAGAAAAATGTGTGGATCTTGAGAGCATACTACTAAGTGAAGTTTGTCAGTCATAAAAGCTTTAATATCAAATGGTCTCTCTAATATGAGAGGTTAAAATTTTAAACAGTTTAAAAAGGAAAATATAAAGTCATAAAGCAGGGAGACACTATATAGGTAAGGGGTTCTGGGAAAGGAAAGAGAGGGGAGGGTGGATGGACACAGTGGTATTAAAATGATCACGATTATATATATATATATATATATATATATATATATTCCAAGCTGTATATAATCACTGTGTTGTAAGTGTACTAATAAAACAAGAGTTTGTAAAGATTTGTGGGAAGGGGTAAATAGGGAATCAGTGTTTGTTATGTCCAGTATATCTTTTTGAGGAAAAAAAATGTTCAGAACTACATGGAAGTGATGGTAACATGTACTAAATGTCAGTGAACTGTATCCTTTAAAATGTTCAGTTGTGCTGGACATGATAGTGCACATCTGTTATCCCAGCACGTGGAAGGCTGAGGCAGGATTGACACAAGTTTGAGGCCAACCTGGGCTACAGAGTGAGCTCTAGGCCAGCCTGCACTACAAAGCAAGACCCTGTCTCAGGCGAACCAAAATATTGCTCAATTTCGTGTTCAGTGAATTTTTAATTAATTGAAAAAATAAAAGGGGTACAAAAGGGAGCTCAGGTAGAAAATGGCATGAATGACTTTTCTAAAAAGAAAAATTTAAGTCAATGACAACTTGGAAACAATTTTTCTCCAACACGATGCACTCTTTAAAATGTAATAATGGTTGAGGTTGTAAGTCACTAATAATTGTGTGTACTTTCCTTACATGTTGTGCAGAAAAATATATAAACCTTTGAGTTAAGAAAAACTGACATATTTTCTAAAATGGTATAAATAGATATAAATAGACCCTCTCTATCTCTCTTGTTGATCCATGTAGCAAAATCGGTTCAGGTACATCAGGAAGTTACATCGCTGAAGAACTTGGCACTGTAATTGGTCGGTGATGTGTGCAGCCCTGAGAATTCCCTGATGGTTACAAGCATTTCCTGTGGTTCTCAACAAACTCCTACTGGTCTTGGGCACCTCCTGCTGGTCCTAATTGAACCTGCAGAGAGGTTTGTGTTTGCACTTACACTGATGTCCCCTCTCTGTGTGTCTGTCTCACACAGTAATACAAAGCTGTGTCCTCAGTAGTCATGGAGCTCAGCTCCAGGGAGAACTGGTTCTTGGATGTGTCGGGGCTGATGGCCAGTCGGCCTTGCAGAGGTGGTGCGTACTCATTATACCACTTGGACCTGTAGTATGTCCTTCCCAGCCACTCAAGATCTCTCCCGGGGGGATGCCTGACCCAGTTCCAGGCCGCAGTACTGCTAGTGACAGTATCCCCAGAGATGGTACAGGTGAGAGAGAGGGTCTGTGAGGGCCTCACCAATCCCGGGCCCAACTCCTGCAGCTTCAACTGGGAGAGGACACCTGGGAACAAAGGGAAGCAGTGACATTAATACCCATGGCCTGTAATTTCTGCCCAGAATACTACATTGAGTGGATACTGACCCTGTGGGAGATCCAGCACAGATAAGAAGAGCAAAGAGGTGATCATTTCCTGAGCACTCATTGTGGGCTCCAGAATTCAGCCAGAATTCAGCAGCCTCTGGAGTCCCCAGCACTGCTAATATTTAAACAGGAAGTGATATTTGCCTACACAGCTGCATTCCTGATTTAAGGCCCCAGGAGGCCCACAGTTCACTGAAGTACAGGGGCCCTCGGGCTTCCAACCAACTTCCTCCTTTCATCTCCTTCAGCAAGGTGGACCCAAAGAAGGGGTGGAAACAGAGGTGATTAGAGGTGGAACTCGTATTGTAGGGACAGGGAGCCCGTAGGTAGAGAGAGATCAGATAAAGGCCTCACTGAGCTTTATTAAGGTCAATAAGGAAACTTACTAAAAGCGGTTTCTGCCTGCACCACTAAAAGCAATTTCTAGAAAGTAAATAAAAGCAATTTCAGTCTGCACAGGTAGACTTTGTAGTTTGGATAATCAGAAAGACAAAGGTGAGAAAAGCTAGCTAGACTTGGGAGAGGTGTTAGGTAACACAATTACCAGGAAAATGAGCTCCTTTCACCCCTGACAAAAAGTAAGGACACTAAGAGACAGTTACTTGAGGACTCTTATTGACTGTGTAAGGCACATACATACGCACGCACGCACGCACACACACACACACACACACACACACACACACACCCCTATGCATAAAACTGTACCAGATATACACGTGTACGCATATCCCCTTTACTTAATCATTAAGTAAGCTGCTTTCCAAATAAACCCTCTCCCTTCACTTATTCATTACAAAGAGACAGGAAAAAACCAAAGGGCCAGAAAGCCTAGGTTAGGATCAAGGACAGTCAAGGGAACAGATCAGACAGCAACTAGCACTCATGTGGGGGATAGGAAAGACACAAGGCTCCAGTAAAAGGAGCCAGGGCTAAGAACTGTGGGCTTCCAGCCCTGAAGCCCCCTCCCACCACATAGTGGCTGTCCATTCTCTTTCTTTTCCAGCTTTCCTCCCTGTGGGAGACCACTGAGAGACCTGCGGTCTGCATCCATCTTATACCGCTGAAAGACCTGCGGTCGGCATCCATTTTGTAAATTACCAGCCATCTTGAAAGTTTAAGCTCCAGTTTCCATATATGGTCAGTTTCCTGTAGTTTCCATGTATGGTTAGTTTCCTGTGACTTCTATATATGGTCAACTTCCTGTTAATTACGTAATATCGCCTGATGCTCTAACCACCCTCGCGTGATATCTGGACCTCCCTCCGTTGCCTAGTTACCTGCTGACGTCAATCCCCACTCCTGCACTGTATATAAGCCCGAGCTTTCCGCTCAATAAACGAGATTTGATCAGACTCCTGTCTTGTCTCCATTTCTTGTGTCTCTTGTCTCATTCATCCCACTCCCCCTCTAGAGCCTTCGTTGACCACCCGCGGGTCGGGACAAGTGGCGCCCAATGTGGGGCTCGAGTACGGGGGATTCAGTGAGGACTGCTGTTCAAGAAGTCGCCCGCCCGCCTCCAACGAGACTGGAGTAAGAAAGAGGATTGGTCCGACGCAGGAACCTGCTGCATCTGACGTACCTCGGTAAGGACAGCGCATAATGGGACAAGCAATGAGTAAACATGAGATGTTTGTTAAAGAATTAGAAAAAGCTCTCAAGACACGAGGAGTAAAGGTAAAGTATAAACAATTGATAGAATTTTTTGATTATATTAATGAAGTTTGTCCTTGGTTTCCTATTGAGGGAACAATCACTTCAAAGAGATGAAAAATAGTTGGTGATGCACTTAAGGTTTATTATACAGTTTTTGGGCCGGAAAAGGTTCCGGTAACTACTTTTTCATATTGAAATTTAATTGATGAAGTTTTATATCATAGGAATTTTGATGTTATAATTGCTAATGTAGTTGAAAAAGACAAAACTATTTTACAAGAAAATATTCAAAATGAGGCTTTAGAACAACCAGCAATTCAAAATACGCCTTTGTTCTGACATTGGAACTGTTTATCAGCAAGGTCTTCCTGTGGCTGCTGCTCTGCAAGGGTATACAGTCCGGCAGTTTTTATCTCAACAAAATAGAAGCAAATGTTTTACTTGTGGAGAAATTGGTCATTTTGCCAAAAACTGTAACAAAGGTTCTACTGACAACTCTAAAACAAAGACACCAGGAATCTGTCCTAGATGCAAAAAAGGAATACACTGGTCTAAAGAATGTAAATCAAAAAGAGATATTGAAGGCAAAAAATTAATTCCAATGCAGGGAAACGGGAATCGGGGCCAGCCCCAGGCCCCCATACCCAAACCCAGACAAATTTATGGAGTGCTCAAGTTTGTTCCACAAACCAACAATTCATCACAAAGCAACAACAATCCGTTTCTGATCTCTACAGACCCACAACAGGTAGCGCAGGATTGGACCTCAGTTCTACCTCCTACACAGTATTAACACCTGAAATGGGGGTTCAAGCTCTTCCTACAGGAATTTTTGGACCTTTACCGGAGGATACCTTTGGTCTTATAATAGGTAGAAGTAGTTCTACACTTAATGGTATTCAAGTTCTTCCAGGAGTTATAGACAATGATTATACAGGTGAAATTAAGGTTATGGCTTCTTCTCCTAAATTTATTAGTACTATTCAAACAGGACAAAGATTTGCATAATTGTTACTTCTGCCTCTAATTCAGACACTTTATAAAATTGTCTCACAACAGAGAGGTAATAAAAGGTTTGGCTCGTCAGATGTATATTGGGCAAAAGTTATTTCTGCACATAAACCTCTCATAACTTTATGGTTAGATGGTAAAGAGTTTTCTGGATTAATTGATACAGGTGCTGATGTTACTATTATTAAAAAAGAAATTTGGCCCAAGACTTGGCCTTTGGATATTACTATGACTCACCTGAGAGGCATAGGGCAAAGTCAAAACCCAGAAAAAAGTTCAAAAATATTGACTTGGGAAGATTCAGAAGGTAATAAAGGCACTATACAACCTTATGTTATAGCTGGTTTACCAATAAATCTATGGGGAAGAGATTTGTTATCTCAAATGGGCATGATTATGGGCAGCCCTGATTGTATAGTTACTGCTCAAATGTTGAG